>JAEQBA010004930.1:0-138626 GCA_019434445.1 Phalangium opilio
TTCAGTTGGTATTCGCCGCGGTCCTTCTATGCAGAGTTTCCTCAACAACCAACCAGCAGGACGTACCTGGATTGTAACAGTGGTTGGGTTGGGCCTAACTTGTTTGGTCCTAATTCGGCATCATTTTTTGGGGGAAACGCGCTGTGTTTTATAATATAATGAATTGAATGAAATGGTGGAAGATCAAATGGAATATTGTACATCAAAACACTTGGATATTCGGGTAAGAGTTCAATACTTTTTATGATTGTAACTTAAGTCATTGTTGGAAAGGCTTAGGTACTTAACTACATGTACAATTGATACAGGTATATATTAGTAACCGCGCCGGTAATGGTAATCATCCACATTGTTTTTTGCTCTTTTTTGTTTCGTTTGAGAACCGGGCTGATTTGGTTCTGTATTGTAAAGGACAGCCCGTATCGTCTAATTTATAAAATTGAGTGGGCTTCATTACGTTTATTTTAAATATCTTTAACAGATAGGTGAAGGCCAACCGGATTAGTTAATAAATAATGATTGTAGTTAATGATATTCAGTCGTTCACAAAAAAATGGTTGGGTAGATTTAAGATTATTTAAATTGGCATTAAATTTAATTATTTCTTTAACCTTGGGTTTAGTGGTAAATATTGTTTACCTGTATTTTAATTTTTTTGGCAATATAAAGGTATGCTATTACGTTCAAATTTTACTCGGCAATTAAGGAAAAGTGGGTCTGTATTAAAAAATAATTACGACTTTGGTATGACGTCAGGCATTTATCTTTTGACGTACCATTTTGTTTCAAATTTAATTGACTTAAAAATCAGGAAACATCATGTTAATTGGTTTAGAGCAAAAACCTCAGGGGAGGGGGAGATTATAATTTTCTTGAAAACTCATGGAAAAACCATAAGTTTTCTCAAAATTCAGGACAAAAATTATAATTTTCTTAAAACGTCATGGAAAAACCACGAGTTTTCTTGAAAATTCCGGACAAAAATCATAATTTTCTTGAAAACTCACTTTTTCTTGAAAACTCATGGAAAAAACCATACGTTTTCTTGAAAACTCATGGAAAAACCATACGTTTTCTTGAAAACTCATGGAAAAAACCATACGTTTTCTTGAAAACTCATGGAAAAAACCACACGTTTTCTTGAAAATTTAGGACAAAAATCATATTTTTCTTGAAAACTCGTGACAAAATCATTATTATTTAATTTCTTGAAAATCCATGGAAAAAATCGTAATTTTCTTGAAAACACATGGCAAAAAAATCATATTATTCTTGAAAACACATGGCAAAAAATCATATTATTCTTGAAAACACATGACAAAAAATCATATTATTCTTTGAAAAATCAGTGAAAATCATAACTAATTCTCAAAACGGATTGTTTCAAAGGTCAAGGGGTGACGGATATCATATTAAACCGGGGGTATTCCAGTTCACAGTTATAGAAAACAAAAACAACGGGGAAAAAGGCGTCATTTCATAAAGATAATTTTCAATTCCAATCATTATCGCAAAAAATTAATACATACATATATTCAAATTTTATTGCCGAGTTCGGGGCCAAAATGTAGCGGTTGACTGTGTTTTAATATGAAATAAAAAAAATGTCAAGAGACGGGGAAAAAATATTGAAAAATTGGTGAGCTTGCTATAGCATATCCTGGGCCAACAAAACCCACATCGACATTTCCGTGTGCTAGAGTAATGGCATTAAATTAAGGATGACTATAGAAAAATTATATGGTATGCCATTTCTAGTTAGATGAGATTGCCTTCGTGTACTCTTAATTTATGATATAATTTTTCCTGTACGACCCGACCGGTCGCTAAATTATTAAAGGAATAGTGTAACAAATAATTTAAAGGAAAAGTATAGAAAATGTATTATAACATTGCACCTTGAAAAACGGGCTTTTTCGAAATATAAAAAGAAAAATATTAAAATATAAATAAATGATCTCTTATTACAAAATAATTAAAATTTAATTAGTCTTAAAAATAATCAAGGACTACTGCGCCATCCTCCATTGGCTTAGTGGCGTCTGCTAAATCGAACCTCTTACCCTTTACCTCTCTCAGCCCCCTTGGAAGATTTACATAAATAGTTATGTAAATATTCCAGGGGGGACAATTAAAGCCTGCACCCAGTTGAGTTTGTTAATTAAAATCTAATAACTAAATTACCCTTGAGAATTTGATTGACAATTATTAATTACAGATTACCACTAATTAATGATTTAAGCCCAAGAAAAAATTTGCTAAAAATTTAATGCCACGTGATAACAACCTGCCACCATGGAGCAATATTAAATTAAACAGATGCATTTATTGCAATTTTAAAGAGATACTTTCGTTATTAATCCAAGAAAATTGCTCAAATGGAAAACAGCAATAATTTGATTTAAAACTGTATCTAACTTCGTGATAAAATTTATAAAATCGTCTGCTATCTCATTTCATTTTCACAAAGATAACCCCTTCCCTTTAAAATAAAATTAAAAAAATAAACCTTAATCCATGACGTCATTTCATTATCATACAAAGAATTATAAAAATAAAACCCATCCTCTTTTGGACGCGTAATTAATATAAATGAATTAAATTAACAATTATGACGATTTGGAAGTCTTCTATATTATTATTATATAAAGAGTTAAAAGTGAAGGCAGGTCGTTTTCCCATTGTTCTTTTTTTATAAAAAGTAATGAAATTAAATGTGACTCAAAAGCAGCATAGACCACGATGCAGTTCTTTTTTATAAATATGTGTATATAAAAATTCTTTTGACAATAAGAATGGTTAAAGGTATTTTAAGGGATATGACTAGATTTTACACTTGGATTAACAGAGAAGGCTATAATAATGGTGAAATGGACCTTGGTTTTGAATGGTTAGGTTAAAAGAAACTAGATTGGTGATAAGACCTGTTTCTTAGAAGAAAAGAAATAATAAAAGAAAGAAAAACGTCAAGTTGACTGTTAAATTAAATTTAGTGTGAATTTAATCCTTATAAATTAGAAGAGACACTGGGAATGTTTCTATCTTTGTCTCTGCGGTGTTAGGTATGAAAGGGGAGGCAACGTTTGATATATTTTTAGATACAGGGTGTTCCAAAAATACAGTGGGATCGTTCTATGGGAAATCAATTTTGAGTCGAAAATGTGTAACTTCTATGACCGATTTTGACCTAAGTTATAATTTTGATGACCCCCTTAGTTACCTAATTACCTAGGTCCTATAATTACCCTTCCTTTTTGTAACAGCACCCTGTACACTTATGTATTTGTTTATGGTAACATCAGGCAATAAAATAGAAACGGCACAAGGAATCTTTCTCTATAGGACCCTGTTTAAAATTGAAACTAATTAAAGTTGTGACTAACACGATTTGTGATCCATGGTGACGTCAATAATCTCCTCCCTTATCTCTAAGTATCATTGCAGCATCATAAAGATTCCCAGTGTCGTTTCTACGTTACGTTTTAAGGATTTAATACTTTTATACTGTATAGGGGTCACGACCTCTTATAGGTAAGGAGGATTAAAACATGTTCCAGAATAAGCCTGAATTTATAGCCGGAAATTTGCGTAACAAAGAATAAAAATTGTCTATTTAAATATATCTAGAAAGCTGCCTCGGTTGGGGATGAGTCGTGAAACGAACAGTAAAAACATAACTGGCAATTTAACTATGGCTATATGGCTATATAGCTTTCCATAATTTCCAAACGAGTTTATTATAATGTACATACATCGATGTATATACGTAGCAGCAAAAATGACGGGGGTTGGTGAATTCTAGACTCGTGGGTTGCTTGTTGGTTACTTTAATATGGTGGGCTAAAGTTTAATGTCCTTTGTATGAGGATTGTTTCGCGATGGCTGCATTGTGGGATAGGTATGGTATGGGTCAGACTCAGCAATCAAATATTTGATAGAGTAAATGCGATTTTTATTTGACGTGTAGCTTAATCGGACCCTGATTGTTGTAACCGCAAGTATTTAGTACAGACAGGGCTAGAACATAGTCTAAGGACGGCCCTGTATCTCTTATTGAAGCAGAGTTAAAAGGTGTCGTGTAAATAAGCACATGTTAATCCAATGGAGAGAATGTTCATGAATATTTTACTTAATTACACCGGCCCTAATTGTCGCAACGACAAGTACTTAGTCTCGTTCGAAAGGGGAGAAATAGGGCTATAACATACTCAAAGGACTACCCTGTATCTATTATAGAACCAGAGTTAAAGGGTGTCGTGTAAAAAGCCCACGTTAATCCCAAGGAGAGGACGTTTATGAACATTTTGCTTAGTTACTCCGGCCCTAATTGTCGCAACCACAAGTACTTAGTCTCGTTCGAAAGGGGAGAAATAGGGCTAGAACATACTCAAAGGACTACCCTGTATCTATTACAAAACCAGAGTTAAAGGGTGTCGTGTAAAAAAGCCCACGTTAAACCTATATGGAGAGAATGTTTACAAACATTTTGCTAAATTACTTGGGCCCTGATTATTGTAACTCCGAGCACTTAGTATCGAGGTAAAGTGGAGAAATAGGACCACAGTATATTCAAATGACTTGAACCAAAGATATAACCCTCTGGAGACTGGAGTTGCGTGCAAAACCCCTTGACTTGTTGTCAATACGGAGATGTTTATGCATTGTGAAATGGATAAGGGAGTTCAGACTTATTTAAATAAAATTTAATCTAATTTCTATTTGTCGTTAAGCCTAATCCTAAAAAGTGGTTTTTACTCATAACTTATATAACTCGGTTAAAGAAAACTATAATTTTTCCAGAACTAAATGTTAAATAAACAAGGCCTTGTTTGACCTTTCTGGCACTTACTACTAAATAAACAAAAATAAGGCATTGTTCGCAAAACATGATTGACGTTAAGTACATTTATACGTTATATTTAAGAATTCCAAATAAGCAAGCAATTACAATCTAGATCAATTTATGCAGTTTATTTAATGATAGACTTAGATTTAGTTCACGCTCGGAAATAAGCAACACAGAAATGTTTGTTTCTCCAAAAATAAATAAATAAAAATACAGGGAGGTAACATTCCAAGGAGTCTGCATACATATTGAAGACTTTAACATACAAAGCTAATTCTATACATAATTAACCCTTTAAACTAAATTTAAATCTTTATTCCATATTTTTATAACATACTTCATAATTAATTCTAATCACATACTCACGAATAAGCTTGAATAGAAAAAAATAATGAATTCTCTAAATCATAAGCGTCTAGTTTGTTTACCCAAATGAAACCAATAGATATTAAACACAAGGGTGTATAGAAAGCGCTATTTCTAATAAATACCTCAGTGCCTTTCATTGTATTACATATAACTCATTAAACGTAATAATATTTCGACCGCATATCATCCGTAAACAAATTATTTACGCCAAAATTTACCTAATTCTTTTCTTATATTTTTTTCTCTAACTTTTTCTCTCGGTATTTCTTTGTTTTTTTTTTTACCGGGGGTTTTAATGGGCATCTGACCTACATGACTAAACACCGAATGTACTATAACATCTACCATAAGTTTATATATTGATATGTTCCATAAGTATGACACTACTTATACTTGGTAATGCTAGAGACTTACAGCTCGAGCTAGTTCTGAGTCTGTACTAAGCCTCGCCAGGCGTCGCTTTACCTTGAATCTATGACCTACGTCAGTCACTTCATGACAAGCTCCAGTTTGTAACCAGTGACAAACTTATGGAACATTTCTTATAAACTTATGCATCTGCTACAGAAAAAAATATAGTACAATCTCGAGCCATGGAAACTTACGCTAAAATCAACTTGCACCCATTTCCATAAGCGCTAAGCCTAAATGCCTGTTGTGTATAATACATCACGTTCATGGTGTTATAGAGTATAACAGAGATTAAGAGTAGACAAGACCTAGTTCTTTTTTTAATCTAACCGAAAAACCGTAACCTAAATGCTAAGGTTTGATAATATGGAAAGAAAACTTTGGCGGTAAAACTCGCGAAGTCGTTGAAGTTTTCCAGTTAAGTTTTTTTCATAAACTGATTTTACGAGGCTTTTTAAGCAGTTTTTAATCTTTAAAGGAAGTTGTCGAACGTTATGAAGTCTGACACGGACAGTTTTAACGTGAATGAAAACAAGAAAATCTGGCTTATTATCAAATTATTAATGTTATATGTGGCACTTTAGGTTTAGAGTTAAATACGTCCTTGAATTTTAATGAATTGGTCCCAATTTCGCGATGTATATTTCGTATTTTAGTGTTTAACAGACGACATTACAATTATCCAATGAACGAAACGAATTAAAAAACAGAGCCTCTAACTAAATAATTAGGCTTAGAAAATGCCATAACGTTCTATTGCAGACGACAAAACTTTAATTCAATTTTGTTCAACTTTAAGAAAAGAGAAGCCGATTTCTTTAAATTATTTAGTTTGCCAGTAAGAAAAAATAGTTCTTATAATCATTAAATATTAAAAATCAATTACGTTTAGGAAAGCACAAGTAAAGAAATGTTTGGGCAGACAACTTTGAAAATGGTCTGGAATTTTCCACCTATACATTCTTCATATTTCGAAATTCTGGCAAACCAAAGTTCTGTGTGGGTTTTCTATTTTTATTTTTTTTGATGTCGTGATTAGAAACCTGATTTTGCTGTAGAATTTAAGTCTAAAATATTTCTTACCATTCCCGAGAAATTCTCTTTTTCAAATGCCGAACTAATACATACTTATCTATAGAAGTCTTGTTGCATTTAAAGTTTTACACGAAATATGGAGGAGTTAATAGTCACGCCATACTCCAGTATATCTAACGTTAAGCCTAAGTCTCAATAAAACATTACACGAAAAGTTATCTAACCCTTGGTCTAACCTTGAAGGAAGCCAATGTTCGTTAAGCCTCGTTTTAAAATTTAAAAAACAAATTCACGCGCTTTCCTGTTTGTAATTTCACGTGCTTTGGGATTACGAATACATTAATACATTAATAAGCCTAGTTTTAAATTGAAGAATAAAATTCGCGAGCTTCCCTGTTTGTAATTTCACGTGCCTTGTTATTATGAATCTTTTCGTTAAGCCTCGTTTTAATATTAAAATTCGCGCGCTCTTTATTGTTAGACAATGTCACGTGATTAGTGAATACGGTCGGTTGGTCTAAATTACGTCATCTGAATTAATGACACGTCCTGTGAACTTGAGGATAAGCAAACCGGAAATGAGTACTAGGTCAAAACAATTTCGTAAAATTATAATGAAGAATTGTCTTGATTTAGTTTGTAGCATCATCACTAACGTTACTTGTTTTCTATCAAAGTTGGACTTTTGAACCCCGAACAATTGTTCAAACTATTTAAATCAATTAATTACAATTCATTAGAAAGTTTAAAAGGAAAGGTGTTAGTGTTAAATAATTGATCATTGATAATTAAAATCAGATTGTCTGTAGTTCACTAACAAAATTCAAAGAAGAAGAAGAAAAATTGAAAAACACTTTTTAATTTTATAAAATTTATGAATTCACGCTTGGATTCATTTAAAAATTAATGTATAAAGGCCATTAATTCTGAGGGGATGATCACGTAGCGTTAAATCAATTTCTTCCTAACCCTAAAATTAGGCTTAAGAATTTTGAACAAGTATCCTCTCTGTCGTTTGTAACGGTTCAAGACATTGACATCCGTCAATAAACTTGACTTTACAGGAACTCGTTTCATAACGAGAATTCAATTCCTACGAGGCTTAATCGCTTTAACACGTTCCTTTTAACGTGTATGATTTACCTGATGACGTAATGGCTTCATAAACAAAAACATTACCTAACCGGGAAGGAAGAAATTGGCAAAACTATAATAAACACTTTGGACGCAACTCCGCGTTGAAATTGTAAGCTTTATAAATATGATTTCCTTAATTGAGTTGACAATTACGTAATTTGTTATAAAGAAGGGTAATGACAGCCTATGATATGTTTGCATAGAACGTAACACAGTGAAAGGCACTGAGCTGCCATTAGCAAATAGGTCGAAAGGAAATCACAAGCGCGCGCGACACGAGGAGGTCAATGACAATCTTAGAAAGGAATGGATTTAACTCTAGTAAAACCGGTTGATTAAGAAGATAATCCAACTCAATCTAAGATTGATTTTTAAATCGTTTCCTTCTTCAAAAAATAATCACCTTAAACCAAAATTGATCCCCATTTAATTTACACGAATTAAATCGAACTTCAAATGAATATTGCATTGAACCATAAGTTTATAAGATACGTTCCATATAAGTTTGTCACTGGTTACAAACTGGAGCTTGTCATGAAGTGAATGAGGTAGGTCATAGATTAGAGGTAAAGCGACGCCTGGTTTTGGCGCTGTCAAAGGCTTAGTACAGACTAAATAGGAGAAGATGGAAGCCCTGCGAAACTAAGTTAAGAAACCGAGTGTAGTACTTCAATTCTCGCTGGTCGTTCTGCTAGAACTAGCTCTCACTCTTAAGTCTCTAGCATTAAGAAATATAGGTAGTGTCATACTTATGGATTGGAACGTATCTTATAAACTTATGATTGAACCAATCAATATTTGTAGACCAGATCTATCGTTGTTATTATGTGGGCGTGAACGATATTCGGGGTTACTTTACTTAATGGTTGAAGTAACTAGATAAGGTTGACTTTAATGTTTCATTATTCGAAGTTAATGATGTGTTAAAAGAAATTTTAAACTTGGAGAGGACGTTTAAGGTCGTTATGTTCAATACAGCAATCATTGTTTGATATTACATTGACCTTAGAAAATCTAAGAGCATTATAAAGTTGGCTTATCTTAGAACTAGATAATCTGGTTTGTTTAAAAGTAATATTTCAATATTAAATAACCCTTTACTTAACAATTTTGACCCTCGTAGCTGTAGGAAAACTATACAGGGTGCTTCAGAAAAGCATGACTGACAGAAATTATGGGGATATGTTCAATGGGAAATCAATTTTGAGTCAAAAAATGTAACTTCTATCTCCATTTTGCCAAAGGGGCCACTATTTTCAAGTTATGATTAGATGGGCTATTAATTAAAAAACTGATTTAGACAATTATTTCCAATTTAATTAAGGGGGTCTTCCCTAAAACACTCAAATCATAAGTCGAAAACAGTGGCCTTTATGGCAAAAATGGAGATAGAAGTTACATTTTCAAACTCAAAATTGATTTCCCAAAGAACATCCTCAATTTATTCCAGACTATATGAGATGTGCTTACTATGTACATACATAAATTAGGTTTTTGGTGAAAAATCATTGGTCAAATATAAGCAAAAATTCTGTATATACAAGAAACCAAATATTCCTATAGTCTAGTCCGGTTAAAATTTGGGTTAAACTATTCAAATTGTGACAACTAAAGAATACTGACTGGAGTTTAACCAGTTTTTCATTCAAAGCTTCTGAAAAATTAAATTTACCATTTTAAAGTGCAGCAGTCATAGATAGTAGTTAGCTCACCTTAAAGGCTACGTAGAAAACCGGATAATCAGAGCAAAATTGAACCCAAATAAAAGAATGTAATCGTGTCCCGTTGAAAGTAGTTTGACCACTGGTTTGACCTTTTATCATCAAGTAAAATGCAAAAAGTTTTAAACTCCGAACCAGTTCAACCAAACGTCGTTATATATTTCAGACTAGGGCGACGTACCATAATTTCAAAAAATATATAGATTTTTTTACACACAGGGTGTTTATGATAAGTCTGCAATAAGTTAAAAGGACTGTAAAGAAGGCATCGACGGGTGCGTAAAATTATTTGAAATACGTCAGAGTAACGTGACCGAGGAGAGGCGTGGTTCAAAGAAGCTTGGTTCGTTTTATTTCGAAAACAAGCACTTCAAGGAATTGGCACTGCAATCTCGCGAAAAGCAAGGACTAGGTGTCCAGTCCCATTATATGGGGAGTCTTTGTATCTTGTCACGTGGTGCCTGTGACGTATTTCAAGTAATTTTTACCCGCCCGCCGATAGCTTCTTCACAGTCCTTTGGACAAACGATTTTGAGTCGAAAATGTAACTTCTATCGCCATTTTGCTATAAGGGACACTGTTTTCAAGTTATGATTTGAGTGTTTTAGTTGTGGCCTCTTAATTAAATTGGAAATCATTGTCTAAATCAGTTTCTTAATTAAATTTAAGGGGGGTCATCACTAAAATACACCATCCAATCTTAACTTCAACACAGTGACCCTTAGGTCAAAATGGGGATAGAAGTTACAATTTCGACTCAAAACTTTATTTCACAATGAACATCCCCCTTAATTTGCGGCAGAAACACCCTGTATATATATATATATATATAAATTTTGAAGAATAATTTCAAACTTGCCTTTTACTGTATGCCATAGTTTTAGTAAAATTGTGTTTTTAATTTTAAAAATTTCTCACATTCAAAATTCTTGAAAGAAAAGAACTACGCCCCAAGAATGTTATTAAATGAAAATTTAAAAAATTTTTTTTTACTAAAATTGAAGAATTAGGAAGAAATAAGAAGTTAAAAAATTTGACCGCGTTTGACCCACCGATTTTCAGTTTAAAAGTTATTTTTTTTATATATATAAAAGGCGTGTTTTTAAGATTGTAAACTTTTTCATCCGACTTTTCTTAAAATGAACGAGGCCTAAAATTGCCAAGTTTAAATTCCAGATTTTATCTAAAGTTATTAAGTCTTTAAAAATCATACTAAGTATATTTTATATTTAAAAATATAATTAAGTAATTAATATGCCATAAAAACCTACATGCTAAGGGCGAGGTCGTTTTATATTGGTTGCTGGCAATCTATCACCAAGGAGCAATATTCAAAAGAACTGGAGACACATTGTAATGCTTTTAAAATCAAATATTAAATTTCAGTTTTTTTGCAGTACGGTAAAATTGCTTCATAGGTGAAAAAATAAATTAATGTCTAAGTTAATAAATAGAGAGTTATAGTATGAATATATAATAATCCGTAAATTTTAATTAAGAAAATAATAATTCGAAATATTGTAAATAAAAATAAAATTTCTTTCATTAAAAATAATATACTGTATTCTGGTAATAATTTCCTTAGAATTTTAAATAAGTTGAAATCAAATTCAGGCTTTTGCCAATTCTTTCAAAACCGAAGCAATATATTATATACCATAAGTTCATAAGATATGTTCCGTTCCATAAGTTTGTCACTGGTTACAAAGTGGAGCTTGTCATGAAGTGACGTAGGTCATAGATTAGATTCTTGTAAAGCGACGCCTGGTTTTGGCGCTTTCAAAGTACATACAAGAAGGGACATCTCGTTTACCAGGGAGAAGGTATAAGATGCCCAAGCATTCGCGCGCCATAGTCCCAGTCCCCCTTTAAAAATACAAGGGGGGCCGTAAAAGGAGGCCGGGCTATTTCGCCTCTCCTCTGTCGGAAAATATGACTGTAATTTTCGTCATTCGCGTAGACGCGCTGACGTGAGTTTTCAAGAACCAATGAAATGCTGGTTGTAATTTAGAGGCGGGGATTAACTCCGGACCTACGTTTGGACTGGAGATAAAGCTAGAAATGTGGCGAATTTATACCTTCTCCCTAGTAAACTGGATATCACTTCTTGGGTACAGACTAAATAGGAAGATGTACTGCAAAACTAACCGAGTGTAGTCAATTCTCGCTTGTCGTTCTCCCTCGAACTAGCTCTAAGTCTCTAGCATTACTAAGTATAGATAGTGTCATACTTATGGTAGGAACATATCTTATAAACTTATGTATATATACTAATTTAGGCTTAGGTATTTCTTTGAAAACGAAAGCAGATTTATATGTATATAGTCATTAAAATCCAACGTAAAAAAATACCTCCAAGGCATTCGTAAAAAACCACCACCAACAATTCTGATTTAAGAATTTAATACTTATTAGGTTCTGGGCGAGGCAAACTAGTTTTCAAATTCCTACGGGCTTTTGAAATGTGTCCAATATATTAAAACACATAACAGGTGAAATAAATTTTTTTACTGTTTTATTAAATATAAAAAAATTGAAAGCGACTGAAAATACGGTACGTCCTTGCTCGAAATAATTTTCGACAATCGCCCAAAGATGGAATTTAGGAAATTATTAAGCGTTTTTTTTTTAATTTTATTTTAAACTTAGTGTGCTTAAGTTGTAAAAAAGTACTATAAACCTATATTTTATACAGTTGCTTATTATCATTCAAGGTACAATCTGACTTAAGGGGTTTTAATTAATAATGTACCCGTGAATTTGTTTAATTAATGGCGGGTTAATGATGGAACTAAGTTGGCGGAGGGATATATATCGTAATTGTAAAAATAAATTTAAATTTAAAATTATCATCAAACTTAAATATTATTCATTAATTAATTAATATGAAGGGAAGGTTTTTAAATAATTCATGTAAATTTAAGTTAAAATTTACTTAAAATCATTAATTTGTTCATGGAGGTTTCTAAATAATTCATATAAATTTATTGAAGTTAAAATTGCTTCAAATTCATTGATTTGTTCATGGAGGTTTTTAAATAATTCATATAAATTTATTCAAGTTAAAATTGCCTCAAATTCATTATTATTTGTTCATGGAGGTTTTTAAATAATTTATATAAATTTATTGAAATTAAAATTTACTCAAATTCATTAATTTATTTATGGAGGTTTTTAAATAATTCACATAAATTTACTGAAGTTAAATTTGCCTCAAATTCATTAATTTATTCATGGAGGTTTTTAAATAATTCATATAAATTTATTGAAATTAAAATTTACTCAAATTCATTAATTTATTTATGGAGGTTTTTAAATAATTCATATAAATTTATTGATGTTAAAATTGTCTCAAATTCATTAATTTATTCATGGAGGTTTTTAAATAATTCATATAGATTTTTTAACATTAAAATTGCCTCAAATTCATTAATTTGTTCATGGAGGTTTTTAAATAATTCATATAAATCTATTGAAGTTAAACTTCGCTGGAATTTATATCTTTTCATGAAACGATATAGTCCAATTATTTTAATTTTAAAGTATTTATAGTAAGTTGGTAATTAGACTTAGCTTAATTTAGATGTTCAGATTAAAATAATTAAAATTTTTCCTCAATTTTTAGTGGTGAAAGTTATCTGGCTCGAAGGCGTTTTTGTTATAAGAAAGAAATCTTATTTTTATTTTACTTTTGTGTTTAAAATTTTTAATTAGAGCCTTATTTTTATTCCCTTTAAAAGAAAGATAAATTCCCAAAAGAAAGTATGTTGGAGAATTGCCCTACTTTTTCAACTTGAAAAGAAAAATTAAAACCGATCATATCAATTAAATTTTGGGGAAATTTTCAAATTATTAAGCATTGCTTAAAAGACCTTGAGTTCAGTCGATTTTAAATTCCTTATTTTTTTTTAATTACGTGGTTTTGGATTTGATTCAAAATTCGAAATTTTGTCTAATATGACATAACCTCCCTAAGTAAGACATGTCAGCCTTCAATCGTCCTTAATCTAAGAACGATATTGAACCCATCTATAGCAGAAATGCACTATTAAATGGGCATAATAAATAATAATTAATAGTAATTAAATAAAGCTAATTACTCCACATGTATTTTTACTATTTCCTTATTTTGGGTACCCATCAATGTTTTGGGAGCACATATCTCTGTAACTAAATATTGTAGGCCACAGCATGTTCTTTGAGACTTTCCACTCAGTTTGACCAGGGATAGATTTAATCTTAGAAGCAGGAATGGAGAACAGAGTAATCTGGGCGCGCGTCAATGTCCCGGACCCCCTTCCATGGGACAGAGTTGGTATGAAAGAAGATTCGGGTCATAGCGACAGAGGTAAATAAGAATTACGTATGTTTTGCCGTCCCCGTCAGCAACGTCATCAAAACGTAGTACTAGTTTTAGTGAGCCAATAAGATAATTTAAACTTTTCGTTACGTGTTGGAGGGAGGGGCTCCATACTGGGCTATGAGTCGGACTGAAGTAAATACTAAACGTTCTCCATTCCTGCTTCTAAAACTACATCTATCCCTGGTTTGACCCTAAGGACGCACCCTTTAATTTTTAACAGACTTAACGGAAACACCCTGTACTCTGTATAAATGATTGATTACATAGTACGTTTTCAAATTAACGAATATTGTCTGGGACAATAGGTTTCAAATTATGTCTATGACCGTTGCCCTCTTACGAGTATGACTGACTCATGAAAAACATGTATATGTATTTGAATTACGAGTAACGTTTGTTACATAAACCTTTCCTAAAATGATTTATAAAATATTTAAGAAATAAGAATTGTATTTTTAAATTAACGAACCTTGACTCAGACAATAGTGTATTTATTTATTCACTTCAAAAACTACCTAAGTTCCCAAGGCTATATGCTGAAGATTTAAAACACTTTCGGTTGTAAATTTAAGAGTTGAAAAGAGAGAATTTCACTTCATGGGAAAAAATGTATTCCTGTATATTTATGGTTACAAGGCTCAATGACCTATACACCGAAAACTTGAGTTGGGATTTTTTTTTTTTTAATAATTATTCATTTTTGTCTTTTGTATTGTATATATTTGAGAACTGTTTTAAAACTTTTTCTCTCACACTTAAAATATACGCGTGAAATTAAATACCGAAAGAGTAAATTTGTTTCTCTCTAGAATTTCTCTCTCTCCCTCTCTCTTTTAAGATTCACTCTCTCTTTCTCTCTTGAACACACTCGGAATAAAGTTGAATTATATTTCAACAAAGAAAGAAAAAATAAATAAATAAATAAAAAGCATTTTCTTATTTAATTTCGAATGATTTATATTTGAAATATAATTTAATTTTAAACAACAAAAGACCCAAGCTAAATTTAAGTTTATCTACTTTTATTCTTTAAATCTGCTCAGTGTTAATTCAAGAATGTAACAGAGAAAAATATAGAAAAGGGAATAGAAAATAGGCAACTATTGGTAGTAAAACACTTCAATCATAACTTGTAAACGGTGACCCCTTTGTAGAACCAGGGATAGATTTAATTTTAGAAGTAAGAATGGAGAACTTCTTGTATTTTCTTCAGTCCGACTCATAGCCCAGTATAGAGCCCCTCCTTCCAACACGTAACGAAAAGTTTAAATTATCTTATTGAATCACTTAATCTACGTTTTGATGACATTGCTGACGGGGACGGCAAAAAATACGTAATCCCTTGTACCTCTGTCGCTATGACCCGCCTCTTCTTTCATACCCCCCCGTCCCGGGGAAGGGGGTCCGGGACTTTGACGCGCGCCCAGATTACTCTGTTTTCCATTCCTACTTCTAAAATTAAATCTATCCCTGGTAGAACTTGACGTTACTTTGAAAACAAAACGATGCCATAATGTAGTCAAGAAGCAAACTTAACATTTATGTCAGTGACCCTGAATTCTTTTCATAATACATATTGTCGATAGAAGGGGAGTTTTTATTTTGCTATTGCAGATACACAATCAAAATTAAGCGGATGTTTTCATTTTTTTATGTATATAAATTTCTTAAGACTTAATATCGCACGCATCCATCATATCTTTGATAAATTTGGCCGCTCAATCTGTTTTCTTCGCTTTATGCATCGGTGATTCCACCGTGATTTCATCTCCACCCATTAAAAAAAAAACGCTAATAGCAATCGAACTTGTCTATAAACTCTCGGCATTAAGCTTAACAACTCTCCCTTGAATTATTTAAGTGGGAATAGTCCGGAATTTTTGAAATAAAATTGTTACTTTTATCAAAAGTTCATAAGAATGTTCCTCCATAAGTCTGTCACTGGTTACAAACTGGAGCTTCTCATGAAGTGATGATGTAGGTCATAGATTCTGGTAAAGCGACGCCTGGTGATAGGCGCTGTCAAAGGCTTAGTACAGAATAAATAGGAAGTTGGAACTCGTGCAAAACTAACCGAGTGTAGTACTTCAATTCTCGCTTGTCGTTCTCGAACTAGCTCGAGCTGTAAGTCTCTAGCATTACGAAGTATAGGTAGTGTCATACTTATGGATGGAACATATCTTATAAACTTATGCTTTTACCGAAAATACGTTCCCTCATCTTATTGGCAAGATTATTCGTAAATAGGTTCTCAAGTTTTAATAGGGTTCTTGGTGTGCAGCGTTAAAACATTCACTGTTCTAATCAGTATACAGGAATTGTAATGATTATTTATTTATTTATTTCATAGGCTTCGCAATGAAAGCACCATCAGGGTTCCTGAAAGGTCACCTTAAAGGTCAAACCTCATTCCTCTGCTAAGACGTCGCGGGACACCTTCAACAAGACTCGATTTCTTTTTCCTATGGTAGTATATGCCCGTATCTCGAGGTGGGTGCCATCAGGAGTGAGGTCATCGAATGGCTTGGCGTCATAGAGGTGATTACCCGTCATCACAACGCGCGCCCCATCACGGATACACGCAAAATACTATGAGCAGCTCTTATTCGCGAGGACCATACTCGGGTAACCATCACAACAATCAATTACAACACCAATCTCGTCACCATCCGCAATCGTATCTCCGTCCCTCGTCACCTTCCGTTACAACTTCGTCATCGGACGACAGGGAAGAGGTTCCCATGGTGCGTCATCCCCCTAGACGACCTTATAGTCGCGGGAATAACAGTCGTTTAAACCATCACGGAGGGAGTAGTCACTCTTTGCACCATTTAGGTTTAAGTCATCCACCACCCGTGCCATCTGTTATGGATAATTACCATCACATGCACTCTGGACCATTCAGGAATGGTACCTTAAGGTCAACAAGAAGCGTGCCTACTTTAGCCCTGGCTACTTGGGACGGAGAACCGTGTCCCGTTCACGGAGGTGGACCTCCAGTCTTCCCGCCTAGTGGACCGCCCACAATGAGGCGTTACGGATCTTTATTTGACGTCAGAGCTCACGGAGGACCGCCTATGCATTACCCCCCGCCTCCTCCATCCGTAATGATGGACAAAAAATCGATGCACGGTTCTATGCAAATGTTGGCAGTCCCTTTCCCACCTCACGGAGGTTTCCCGCCCGGACCACCACATGGTGGACCTTACCCGCCACATTTTTTGGCGCCAACTTTAATGCGCAGTAGGCCAATGGTTATTCCAGCGGGGGCAGAACCCCTTCCCATGAGAGACCCATTTAAATTGCGCACACCACCGCCTCAATTCGTAGCCAAAATGGACGAAGACGACTATACAATGGATCAAGTTTGCTGCAAGGGACATTTAATCGTGCTCTGGATAATTCTTGGGGTTGTGACCGTAGGGGTCATATTGGGCATCATTTTGGGAGTCACAATAGCTTGAAATATTTAAAGTTATTCCAATGGACAAGCGTTAGAATCGGTGTTTCCAAATAAAGTATAACAAAAAGATTTTTGGCTAAATTAGGCTTAGCATGCCTATTTACTTTCTGTTGAGCCTAAAATTGACATTTTTATGGACGTGATTAACCTATGCAAAAACACCCAATGCTTGTAGCGTTGTACTTATAAGACTGTGCTAAATATAGACTTACGATGTCACTTAGTGTTTTCCTAGTATATTACCAAACCGGTATGTCTTTGTGCAAGGCTTAGTGAAAAACAAACGAAAATATGCGGGTTTCGGACGTATTAACTAAAGTGACATAAACCTAATCTACCTAAACAAAGACGCGAAAATGGACGAAAATATTTAAATTAATTATGAATTAAATGTCAGATCGTGGATTTGAATTACGCGCGGTCAAAATGAAACTGAAACTAAACTCAAGTAAGCAAGCCATCAGTAACGCCATCTACCTTCCAATAATAAAACACTGCCAAGAATATTTTTCCCGCGAAATATAAAAAACTTAAGTTAGTTTTGCCTTCTGAAGTTTCGACTCTTAATTAATAAGCGGACTAATTAAAAATATTAATAAGTGCCTTTGGAATAAATAATTATCTACTAAATAGTGAATACTTTAATAATATCCCCCGCTGTCTGGGGTGTATAAATTTTCTAAAGAAAAATAATAATAAATATATCATTATTTTGTCAAAATAAAAAAACTTTTAAAATTGCCATAATCTTTTAGTTTAAATACGTTGGCTTAATTTCTAATTAAAAATAAAATATACCAGTGATGTATATAATAAATAATAAACGTTTATTGATAATAAAAAGTTTTAAAAATGAAATTGTGTTATAATATGTATGAGAGTATCCGGTTGGATATCTAACGAGAGAAAGGGTTATATAATGTTTTTATGGTAAAGTATGTCCATTCATTTCGATGAAAAAGGTTTTTTCATGAAACTAAAGAAAATTTAAAGAATTTTAGACTAAATTTTAAAATAATTTCGACTAATTTTATTCACTACTTTAAAATCTTTGTCCAAACCCCTTCATGTTTAACTAGTGTTCGTTTTGCAGCCTCATTTTCTTTAAAATCCTTTTTTTTATCGGGGTCTACAAGATTAAATTAATTACGTATTTAAGTAACTGTTCTGTTGAGAGAATAGCTTTATATAACTTAACTTACTGACACCAATTTCAGGTTCAGTTTCCTTCATTAGAAATTAAAATTAGTCTAAGTTAATTAATTATTATTTAAATCTAGTGATACCTTTAAAGGACATGAAGTAATCCATTCAAAGGTTCGCTTTTCGGGGCTCGATGGTAAATCACTAGTGTTAAAATCCCCAATATCACGACTGGTTACGCTAATAACACTAGATTCACTGCCACTTTCATAAGGATTTGGATTAGTCTGACTTTCACTAGCGGTTTGAAAAGTGCTAGACTCTACAGAGCTTTGACTGGTTTTATGGAAAGTGCTAGACCCCACAGAGCTTTGACTACCACTACTTTCAACAGGGTTGTGGATAACTGAATCACGCTGCCCACTTCCACTAAAAGATTTAACTGATTTTTGACCTGCATTAGAGGCTGATTCTGACGACTTTCGTCCAGAATCTGGGCCACTCGAGTCTTTAAAAATAATTTTAATTTAAAGAGGTGAATCCACCATATTCCCTTTCACCGGAAGTTAGGCTTAGCTCGGGTTTCATGGGGGTGAGTAACGGGAAGAAATTCGTCTGTCGTCTGCTACAAAAGCCAAAAATATGTACTGTAGCGGACGACAGACCAATTTCTTCCCGTTACTCACCCCCATGAATCCCGAGCTAAGCCTAACTTCCGGCGAAAGGGAATAAGGTGGATTTTATTTGTAAGAATGATTGAGAAAACAAGCTCTTACTGTCTAAATTGATATTAACTCGCAACTGATACGGGAATCCAGACAAAGGCTTATCTTCATAATTGAATTTGACAGTTTGGGATAACTTCCAAAAATTTAAAGCTAATTTCTTAATATAAGGAAGCCTATTTCGTGTAAATTTCATTAAAATTCATTACAAAAAGATACAGATTTTGACGACAAAACCATCTCCGCGCATTAGTTTAGTGCTACGGCAAGTTGCCGGAGCTTTAGCCTTCTTGCGTGCAAATAGTATGCATTTTCTAACGAGCATCTTTATATAAACATCATCAATTTAGTTTCAAAAAACTTTAAATAATTTTTAACTATCGTTACCTCGAGATAACCATTGTTTTTCCTCGATTTAAGCCTAATTATATTAACAGGAAAAGTTGTAAACACGAACACGCATACCAATGTTTTAAAATTTTAAGCCAAGGCTTAGTGAAAAAAAAACTAATCAAAAATTCGTTACACTTACTTTTGAAGGCATTTGGGGCTTCCAACGTGAATCCAGAATTTAAATACCATCCCTTGGTAAGAAAATAGGCGATAAGTATCACTTTTCAAGTGATTATTTAATGGCATTTTGAATTTTAATTAGAAAACACGAGACAAATCGCGATCAAACAACCCGGCTTTCAACTTTCAATGACTGAAAATTTTAGGCCTAAACAAGTGGAAATAAGTTGGCGCCACCTACCAGCCTCTCCTAGAACTAACCATGGAGGAGTTAAATTGGAGTTGAAAATTCATTGCGGAAAATTTAAATAAGCTGTCATCTTTTTTGTTAACTTAATTTTTTTTTTTTTTTTAAAATAAAAACTTAATTACTTCCAACTCTCCAACAGATGTCCAAGGGGTTTCTTGACATAACTGAAATAGCCTTAATAGTATGGGAAATGAGATAATTAATTAAACGTCGCCAATCCAACAAGGAACGAAAAAAAAAATCACCTTCCACCCTTGTAAAACCCCTAAAATTGTATAATTAACATCCCACCCACGGGGAACAACGGAAGTAGAGGGTCTCCAAGAACAATTACTTTCGATGACACACCATGAAATAGACCATTATCCATCTTTCAACTTGTTTCAATGCATTAAAAAAAAGTCCCGGTTTTGTATATCTGACCCTTTTCGTGTCTCTCAGCGATAAAATGATAAACAAGGAGTAATGTTTACTCTGGAGAAGTTCTCTTTGATCTTGGGACATATCCTGAGCTCCTTTCACCATAAATAAATTCACCCAATAATATAGTTCAACCACAGACAGCTGTAATTTTCTTCTCTATTTCATCAGGAACACGTACAGCTAATATGTACGTTGTTCCTGATTTCATAAATAACTACAATTATTCATGAAATAAATTAATGAATTCACTACAACTGAAAAGACAGGCTATGAAAGGGGGGGACTCCAAAGTCTACAAAAAACTCTAAATTTACTATCCATGGCTCTCAAGCAACTCATCAGTAAGCTAGAACCGTGGAGCTATGTTTAGTTTTCATGGTATCAGCGTACTATCCATATGGAATGAAGTCACCAAAAAGTTGGGCCTCTCATAGACCACGATGTCAGCTTCTTCCGAAAACCGCCACGAAAAGGAGGGAGGGGGTTGCAATATTGAAGGGCAACGAATTCAAGAAACCACGAAGCTAATCAGACAAACATAGACGGCTATAGCAGTCATTAATGTATTAAAAACCTTCCATGTTGGGGGACGGGGATGACGAATCATTCATAGACGTGGGTTCGCATCTAGTATAATTACTCCCACACCCATTGTCATCAATGGTTAATGAGCCACGGAAGATTGGTTCGAACTAGACCATCCCGTTTCTTAGTTTTAGCCCAAGCCCTCTCTCTCTTCATTCGTTCCGACAGGGATGGGGAAGTACTCAGTGTCAGAAATGAATCAATCCCGAAAGTTATACCATCAACAGGACACTTGAATCTAATCTCTCATAGATTGACGTAGGCATTGACCACTAAAACCTTAAACCTATCCTAAGCCTAACAAACTAGGAATACTAATTGGAGGGGGCTATGGGGGTATATCTTTCGTCATCTCGGACGTCTTTAAAACAAGTAACAATCTTCGGATTAATATATTTCTGTTATGTTCCTCTCCTCTCCCGTCTCCGGAGTTTATCACATCCCATGATCCCCTAAACAGCCCCAGTCAAAGAGTTTCTAAATTAAGAGTTTCAGCGTCGCGTCTCCATGGGCTCAGACGCTAGCTCAGTTCGATGCAAACTTTTTTTGACTTTTTTGGAGAAGAATTATATAAACAAACTCTTACCATTGGCGTCCTTTCCCTCGGTGTATTGGACGGTGTAATCTCGGGCGCGTAGATCATGGGTCGAAGCATGTTAGGCTTCGTATTGATAACGTCCACGTGTCAAGTGGGTTCCGGAGTTATTTTATGGGTTTTGGCAGCGTTGGACTTGCACATAAACCGGATGAGTGGATGTCGAGAATTCAACGCGGGAAGTATCGTCACTGGTTTGTTTCAGTTTTTGGCGGGATTGTCGGGCTTTGCTTTGGTTGTAAAAGCAAAGCGTTCGGATGGACACGTGAAACGGTTGTTGCCGGCCATTTACGTCGTTATGAGTGCAGCCGTTGTGGTACCTATCATTGTTCATAGTCAATCGGTGCTTTGTGTTCCGGCTTTGTTGTTGACGAAAGGTTTGTTCACGTGACTGGTGCCTGTGATTTTAGCCTTTTCTCTGGTTATTTAACACAAGTTTTGTCCCTGTAGGTCCAGGGGCTTTGACTATTGGTATCTTCAAGTTGATCATAACATATCTTGGCTTTCTTTTCTCCGTGTTGGCAATTGGGTTCACAGTCACGGAGTTCTGCTCATTAAGAGTGTGTCATGATAAGTCTCAAGGGCCAAATAAGTCATCGGAGGAAGTTGAACCACAGAATAACGTCGTCACAAGTAGTACGCCAAAGAAAAACAACCGACCAGTAAGTTCTTAGTAATTTTTTGCTTTTTTTGGTTCAGTATGACGCGTATTATATGTGATTTATTGCAGACCCTACAGCTACCAGAAGCCAAAACCCATCAACAGGAAGCTCCAGGAAGTGGTGAAAGAGTCACGGTTGTGACATTGCCAGAAGCGGAAGGAATTGTATACGCGGTTCCTGATGAATATTACGTCGTCAAGAAGGGAGAGTCAACTTACGTCACACCGCCGGGTGACCATCGATGGACCAAATTCTTTCCATCATACAAGAAAGTTGATGTTGACTAGTCACTTATTAAATAATGTCTACTGTTCAACCGCAGTTTGCAAAGGCGCAACAGCTGCAAACTCCACTTGAACAAAAGTATAATTACATGTTTTGATTGTTAATTAGTGTCCCAAAAGAAATTTTGTACTGACCTAGGCTTAGCAATCATGGTTTCAATTGGAAATGAATAATGCTAAGCCTAGTTTTGAATGTCATCAAGAACACACGTTAAAATAAATTTTTTACCTTATACTAAAGGAAATACGTACTTAATTATTGCTATATTATGATATTACCAAAACTTCATACGTACCTTATGTAATGTCGCTTTTAAATTTCGCGCGTAATTATATAGAGACCCTCAGAACAGACGGTGGCGCCACCCCGCAGCCACTTTCGAAATAAAAAATACTGATTTAACTTTAATAATTATTTATTTATTTATTAACTTCAATTATTTAAAATTAAGTCCATGGATAATGATTAGAGAATAATATAGTTCCAACAAATATATAAATAAAGCAGTATAACATAACTAATTTTGATTGTGTTGAACTGCGTGTAATTACATATTTCAATTGCTGAAAAATATTATTTTTGCCTCTTTCTCTGCGTTTTTTAAAAACTTTTTCAAAATCAGGCATTAATATTTCTGCAATACTCCAATAAATAATAGGGCTACTTGAACATAGAAGCCTCGTTGTGACCTAGAAAGATTTTAGAAACATTTACCGATGTTTTCACTTATATTTTCAAATAAATAAACTTCATGTACCTGGACATGAATACACAGCACGGCAAAGGTAGTTAGGGCGACCGCGTGTCCAATATACATTGTAATCTTATTATTCAATAGATTTAAAACCCTTTCTTCCAAATTAATCCTGGTATTGCAAAGTTTCTCCACAATTTTATGAGTTGAAAAGGAAAATATTAAAATCACAGCCGGTATCGCTAGGATAAAATTTGGAATTTGTTTCCAGTGATAATAACGTAGAAATCCAACGTTCCAATATTCTTTTTGGACGTAAGAATAAGCAAGAGGTATCGTATCATAACACCAGGGTGATAAATGTTCCGAAGGCATTTTAAAACCTTTCTCTTCCGCGTAAAGTTCAACTTCATCACTAATTTCAAGACGAATGTAATATGGCACGCAATAAAGTAGACACGAATAAACTTGGAACCATACAAATGGCACCAAACACAAGAAAAGTTGAACACTTAATCTTAAAATTCGTTTTAACCACAAAGTTACATTAAACGGTGCGTAAACGGATGCAACATCATTGGCAATTTGTCTCGTAAAATTGTAGATCACAAACCCGCAGGAAATTATTCCATTTGATCTTGTACCGCCACTTAAACCGAAAAGGGCAGCACCAAAAAAAGGGTGACCAGTTTCAAGGCACAATAATCCGAGGAATGTTAAAAAACAATACAAAGACTCGGAATAAAATGCAGTGAAAAATATTGAGGCTGGGTTGAAACTAAATACAATCGCGGTTAAAAAGGCGAAATTTCTGTCTTTAAATAACCGTAGTGTTAAATAATATATCACTACAGATGTTAAAATGAAACTTATTAAGTTTATGAAAAGTCCGGTTACAAAAATTGAGTTATAAATGTTAAGACTTGTCAAGTATGATAGAGGTTTGCTTAAGTAGTAACTAATATACGGGAACACAGGGAAAAATGCCAAGGTATTTTCGTATGTGTAACCGTGCTTGGAAACGTGAAGAAAATATTGCGCGTCCCAGCTTTTAAAACCACTGTATAAATTAGAAGCCAAACTGTCAAAGTTGGAATTAGTGTCATTTTGACCTGGTGCCTTAAAACACGGTGGATTTGGTTCATGGTTTGGTAGTATGTTGTTAAATATAAACTGAAAACATAATTACCCCGTTATAAAAACTATTTTATTTAATTAGCAAACGATTAAATCTAATATAATTTGGAATTTAAAATAAAAAACAAACCTTAAGCCTTGGCTTCATCAACAGCCATTTAATTTTAAAAGGTATTAATAAGGGTCTTACCTGGATTGCATAGATGAAAAGTCGTGAAAATAAAGAGCACTTAACTATTGTTAAAACACAATTCATAATTATTATTATTAATAATGGTACAAACAGATTTTAAACAAATGTCAAACTTCAGACACAGTAAGTTCAGTAACTCCATAACAAGCAGACTATATTTTAGCAAATTAGCAGACGCCTGTCTTTACAGGGCTGGAAATAAGGTGGATTTTGTTAGTGGTCCTCTCCTCGGGAGTCGGGACCAATGGCCCCTCATGTTGGAATTATTAAACTGGTCCTTGGGACCAGCGACCCTTGCATTAATTATTTTTTTACTGGTCCCATTATAAAATTTCTAAATTGGTGAGAATAAGAAACGCGTAAAGGCACAAAAGTAAGCTGAAAGTTCTAATTGATTTTGAATTTTTCACTGTAGGAAAGAGTAGCGTATCAAAATCAAAAAACAGTTAACTTTTATTTCTTATTACAATTTTGCGACTAGTTGCCACTAAATATCAATCAACATGTCTAATGATATTTGAATTTCCAATGTCAAAATTGTAAATTCAGTACTAATAACCGTTTTCCAAGTCTCCAAGATAAAAAAACCCAACCCCATCCTCCTTGTCCAAAACATGCCTTTTAGAAAGTGTTAGATTATACATGATTTTACCAGATTGTCTAGCCCATTTTTAATTAGTTTTACCTCAAGTAACCAAGGAACGCTTTCGCTGTAACGTTTGAAGCGAGCGCACATGTCGGCGAAACTAACCTTAGTATTATCAGAAGGGGATAATAGGAGAAGGATGACACTCTGTAACCTCTTAATGCTTTAGTTATGTAACGTCATTCTTCAGAGGCTCACCCTTTTAGTTTGCTTTCCCGCTCATCAAACTACAAATAGGCATCGCACCGTAAGGTGAATTCTATAGTTGTTTGGCACTAAATCCCCAGCAATCATCCCACAAACCTCGTCTTGACATGGGACAAAAATACACAAGCGCGTCTTGCCAAATATTTAAAGGCTGATAAAGTAATGATGAGGGAACTATTTATCGTGTATGTGATACGGTTTAGTAACCTTGCTCTAAATGATCCGATGGTTGGGAAGAGTGACGTTACACTTACCCCGTTTTGTGGCACACTTCTCTCGAAGAGAAGTATTATATACTTCTGGTAATATTGACCATTGTCATTACTGGAGGGAAGAATCGGATCTCTCGCCATTGAACCATTTTAGGTGGAATTTCTGATAGCATTTTGACGTGTATTGCAACCCGATTATTTATTCTTACAGGACACCCTCTTTATTGGGCATAGCATCTTCTTTCTTCAATACTTTTTTATTTTACTAATTTTCTAATTAAGAACAGGAATAATTAGGCCAAAAACAAACAAAGATTTTGGAATATGTTACACTTTTAATTTCAGAACATTTATTTGATCTAGATCAACGTAAAACTGGGTCCCCTGTAAAATGAATTAACTTTCATAGGAATTAGTTTAATTACTATGATTTCAGGTTTCGACCTATTAGACAAACATGTTTATAGGGTAGTTTTTCCAGCTGCAGGAATCCATAAAATCCAGTATCACTTTTTAAAAGTGGAGAAAAGTGTTTTGAAGACATTAGTAAATTATAATTAACTAAATTATTAATTATATTAGAAAATAGAAACAATAAAATTGAAACGCACGCTCCCGCCATATTTTGAAGTCTGCCGCTGCCTAACTTCAGCAGCGCCATCTAGCGGTCCCTGTTTGCAGCCTATTCATTCTGGGTTATTTTTGGGGTCGTTTTCCGATAGAACTGGCTGCTGCGATTTTCTGTCCGATCTTTGCTGGTAAATATTTTGATTTTATTTATATTTTAAGGGTTAATTTTGATTAAATAACAAAGTTTTATCGCAACCGATCGGAAATTAAGCGTTGGAAGTGGAAAATTTATGGTCAACCGTGCCAAAATACGTTTGTTAATTACGACCAAGGCTTACGGGACCATGTTGGTTGGCACCACTGGCTGGTGCTACAATTACCAAGGCTTACGGACCACGTTGGCACCACGGATTCAAGGAAGCTGTTGCCTCTTTCAGTAGTGGTATAAGAGATCTTTCCAGGTAAATATTTTATTTATATGTTAAGGGCTAATTTAGATTAAATACCAAAGTTTTATCGCAACCGAATGGAAATTAAAGCGTTACAAATGGAAAATGTATCTTAACCGTGCCAAATAGGTTTGTTAATTACGACCATTGTCTGTTTGAAGAAAACATAGCCTTAGTTGATTTTATATATTGGTTACCAAACATAATGGTAGTTATTTGGAACTCCATAGTTCTAAATAACTATTGCACTTTTGTTGTTTGGTTATTGGCTGTATATTGCCCTTAACTAGGGATGAACCGGTACCGATACCCGTTTAAAATGCGTTATATGACGCTACATGACATTTTTAGGTCTTTTCGTAACGTAATGATGGTGATAATATCTCATTTCTATGAATTACAATCGTGACGAGTTCTCTTTTATATAAAAAGTACCTGAATTCAATTTATCTAACAAGTAATAAGTGAAAGTCTTAATTAGTACGCGCCTGTAGGGATGAACCGATACCATATCGGTATCGGTTCATGTTTGTACCGTTATCGATTGGTATCGGGTTAAGCCTGGTATCGGCCATCTCTACCCTTAACTGAGGCGAGTAGAAAGCCTTTAACGGCAGTTGTGTATTAACGCCGAAGTGAGCTTTTTAAGTAACTGTAGTTCTCTAAAATGTTTTCAATTAACAAATCTATTGGTGTAAATATTTGTGTCTAGGGCCGGAAATAAGCACAGGACACATTGTCCAATAACATTTTAAAATGTCCCATACTATTTGTAAAAGCCAAGGGGGTCAGTGGCTAATTTGACCAATGAATTTTCCCAAAGTTTTTGATAGCTTAACCAAGAACACGCGATACTATTTTTGCACACTCTAGTGGACAATGTCCTATAAATTTTCTAGTCTAAGGAGTTAAGTCGTTTTTGTCCTTTGAGTATGTTATACTCCTATTTGCCCCCCCCCCCCATCCAACCATATTAGAAACCCAGGGTTACGACAAACAGGGGCCGAGTAATTAAGCAAAATGTTCACAAACATACCCCATCCATAGGAATAGCATTACACTAAACTTTGGGGGTTCATAACTCTGGTTCTACTAGAGATATGTGGGTGTGCTTTGACTATGTTATAGTCCGTTTTGCCCCCCCCCGCCCATCCCACCAAACATACCCCCTCGATAGGAATAGCATTCCACCCAACTTTAGGGCTTTATAACTCTGGTTCTACTAGAGATATAGGGGTGTCCTTCTTCTATGTTATAGTCCTATTTGCCCCCCCCTCAATCCCACTATAATTACACCCAACTTTGAAGGCTCATAACTCTGGTTCTACTAGAGATATGGGGGTGTCCTTCTTCTATGTTATAGTCCTATTTGCCCCCCCTCCATCCCACTATAATTACACCCAACTTTGAAGGCTCATAACTCTGGTTATACTAGAGATATGGGGGTGTCCTTTGACTATGTTATAGTCCTACTTGCTCCCCCCCCAATCCCACCGTAATTACACCCAACTATGAAGGCTCATAACTCTGGTTCTACTAGAGATATGGGGGTGTCCTTCTATGTTTTAGTCCTATTTGCCCCCCCCCTCCATCCCACTATAATTACACCCAACTATGAAGGCTCATAACTGTAGTTCTACTAGAAATATGGGGGTGTCCTTTGACTATGTTATAGTCCGTTTTGCTCCCCCCCCGCCCATCCCACCAAACATACCCCCTCGATAGGAATGGCATTCCACCCAACTTTGGGGTTTATAACTCTGGTTCTACTAGAGATATGGGGTATCCTTTTACTATGTTATAGTCCTATTTGCCCCCCCATCCCACCATAATTACACCCAACTATGAAGGCTCATAACTCTGGTTCTACTAGAGATATGGGGGTGTCCTTTGACTATGTTATAGTCCTATTTGCCCCCCCCCAATCCCACCGTAATTACACCCAACCATGAAGGCTCATAACTGTAGTTCTACTAGAAATATGGGGGTGTCCTTTGACTATGTTATAGTCCGTTTTGCTCCCCCCCCCGCCCATCCCGCCAAACATACCCCCTCGATAGGAATGGCATTCCACCCAACTTTGGGGGTTTATAACTCTGGTTCTACTAGAGATATGGGGTGTCCTTTTACTATGTTATAGTCCTATTTGCCCCCCCATCCCACTGTAATTACACCCAACTATGAAGGCTCATAACTGTAGTTCTACTAGAAATATGGAGGTGTCCTTTGACTATGTTATAGTCCGTTTTGCTCCCCCCCCGCCCATCCCACCAAACATACCCCCTCGATAGGAATAGCATTCCACCCAATTTTGGGGGTTTATAACTCTGGTTCTACTAGAGATATAGGGGTGTCCTTCTTCTATGTTATAGTCCTATTTGCCCCCCCCCTCCATCCCACTATAATTACACCCAACTTTGAAGGCTCATAACTCTGGTTATACTAGAGATATGGGGGTGTCCTTTGACTATGTTATAGTCCTTTTAGCTCCCCCCAATCCCACCGTAATTACACCCAACTATGAAGGCTCATAACTGTAGTTCTACTAGAAATATGGGGGTGTCCTTTGACTATGTTATAGTCCGTTTTGCTCCCCCCCGGCCCATCCCACCAAACATACCCCCTCGATAGGAATGGCATTCCACCCAACTTTGGGGGTTTATAACTCTGGTTCTACTAGAGATATGGGGTGTCCTTTTACTATGTTATAGTCCTATTTGCCCCCCCCATCCCACCATAATTACACCCAATTTTGGGGGTTTATAACTCTGGTTCTACTAGAGATATGGGGGTGTCCTTTGACTATGTTATAGTCCTATTTGCCCCCCCCCCATCCCACCGTAATTACACCCAACCATGAAGGCTCATAACTGTAGTTCTACTAGAAATATGGGGGTGTCCTTTGACTATGTTATAGTCCGTTTTGCCCCCCCCCCCGCCCATCCCACCAAACATACCCCCTCGATAGGAATGGCATTCCACCCAACTTTGGGGGTTTATAACTCTGGTTCTACTAGAGATATATGTTATAGTCCTATTTGCCCCCCCCATCCCACCATAATTACACCCAACTATGAAGGCTCATAAGTCTGGTTCTACTAGAGATATGGGGGTGTCCTTTGACTATGTTATAGTCCTATTTCCCTCCCCCTTCCCACCATAATTACACCCAACTTTGAAGGCTCATAACTGTGGTTCTACTAGAGATACGTGGAGTTTTTGCACACACTAGTGGACAAGGTCCTATAAATTTTCTAGTCGAAGGAGGGGACAGATGTTCTATATGAAAGTTTCCTCATTTCCGGCCCTGTGGGTGTCAAGCCCATTTGTTTTCACCGTAACATTTGTTACAAGTTAGCCGTATCCAAATGGCTTCTTGGAAAGAATTTAGAAGTTTATTTTGATAATAATTTTAATTTTGTATTAGATTGTTTGAATTGAACAGGTTTTATTTTTTTAGCTATCATCTGTTTCCAAAGGAGAAATTTATGTTGGATTCTAGAATGAATTATTATTATTTGACAAAATACACCCTATATTAATCAGGTCAATGAACCCATTACAATTCCGGGTCTACACTTTGATTTTATCCGTTGAAACTGAATCTCACTAGGAAAACAATTTAGATATTTTACGCTCTCAGTGAAGTAATTAAATCTTATTAATAGTAATTTTAGCAATATTAACAGGGCAATTCCATTCTCAATTCAGGTCTACACTTTGATTTTATCCGTTTAAAGGGAATCTCATTAGCAAAAAAGACTATTTCGACAGCCTGTAACATTGTAGGCGATTATTGGGGTATTTAGTTTATTATTTATTATTTATTATTATATTTATTCTTAGAAGGAAAGAGCTTGTGTCCTTCTCTTTTTAGGGATTTTTTTTCGCCAGGACATGAATAAAAAGCTGAAATATGGAATAGGTGAAAACTGGTCCTGGCCCTCCCTTTTAAGAATAATGAACGCGTAATCAGGATTTTAAGGGTGAGATTCCCTTTGCGGTATTAAGGCACCTAGTTTATGATTTTAATTATAAATATTTTTAGGGGAAAAGCGTTTGGCAACTCGTTGAGGGAGTTTTGTAGGATCTAAATAAATTTATGATTTATGTTTAAGGTAGAAGGTTGCTTATACGCTTTGTCCTTTAAAAGTAAACACGATTTTGAGCGGGTTTAAATCAAGGCTTAGGTTTTTATGGTATTATTTTACTTCCCCATACTAAGGTATTTAGTTTAATGTTAGGAGTGTGCTATTTATGTCAAATAATAATAATTTGTCTTCTGCCCGAACATTTTACGTTACATCATGCAAGAATATTCAAGTGGATTTTCATATTAAGGTAATTTAATTTGAAGTTATGCATGTTCCATTTTCTCTAAATATTAATAAGAATTTCTCTTGCGCAGAAACATTCTCTCGAGTGGAGGAATTCAATCATCGAGTGGAGGAATTCAATAATCGAGTGGAGGAATTCAATAATCGAGTGGAGGACTTCAATAATCGAGTGGAGGGTGGAGGAATTCAATCATCGAGTGGAGGACTTCAATCATCGAGTGGAGGACTTCAATCATCGAGTGGACTTTCATTGGAAATCCCATGCTAAGGACGAAGTTTCCTTGTTTTGGGGGCTCCACAGCGGGCTTTAGTTTAAATTTAATAATTCCCGAGTAAAACAGGGACTTGTTAAATTTAAATTGGGCTCGCAAGGCTTACTTTGGGGGTGGTAGCTTAAGTTTAAATCTAAAGTTTCGATATTGGGGAAGGAACAAAAATAGTCGAAAAACACTTAGGGTAGTTTTTTTGACCTTTTTTATGCTTATTTTATTGTTTTTTTTATTTCTTATTAATAAATTTTTCAAAAAAAAAAAAATTTTTTTGTAAAAAAAATTGTTTTTTAATGTATTATGTCACTTGTTTTTAAGTAAAAAGCTTAAAAAGGGGGTCAAAAATATCACCCCAAGTCCAGACATTAAAAAATTGAAGCCAAGTCTAGTATCGTAAAAATTTAAAGAAAAGAAAGAACGAGGTTTAAGGCAAAATTTATTCAATAAGAAACAAAAAAACCAAGTGTTTACAAAAATTTCGAACAAAAAAATATTAAAGAGGTTTGTAAGTTAAAGTTTGAACGCAAAAAAAAAATAAGTAGTTACAAATAAAATTTGCAAGCAAAAAAGTTAAGTGGTTACATGAAAATATTGCAAGTAAAAAAGATGTATTTTGTGTCTTCTAGCTTTGATGATTTCCTCCATATCTTTAAGTCAGCGCTAAGAGAAAGAGCAAGTCCAGAAGACATCATGTAACGTGAATCCAACGAAGCATCTCATCAGGAATGATAGATAGCGAGTCCAGAACAGCTTCGTCTTGCGTCAATCGGAACAAAGGATGTCATCTGGAAGGATAAGTCTCGGAATGACCAGCGACAGAAAAATCCAAGAAAGTCATCCACATCTATAAATTAAAACATATTAATAACACATATTAAACTATTGCCTACTAACAAAGTAATCTCGTAGATTTAAATAATTTAAGAAAAGCGTGTCCTTAATTAAAAAACTGGCTACCAAAATTTATAAACCGAGACGAACTACACCAACTAATTGCCACCCTAAATTAAAGAAAGTTGTCTACCGTGAATTCCACCCCGAATTAAATAAATACTCTCGCTAGCTAATTCCCAAAATTGTATAGAAAATAGCTTTAAGAAAAGCGGCCCTTTATTTAAAATTAAATTATGTAACTTAATAATGAAAATAATTTAAAACATCCCTTAAACTAATTTCGGAAAAACTTGCCATTCATTTATTTTAAATTACGCAGCTTAATAATGAAATTAATTTAAAATATCCCCTAAATTAATTTTAGGAAAACTTGAAATTTATTTAAACTAAATTGCTTGCCCCTTTTAATAGAATAATAATTTAAAATATCTTCTTCGCCAATTTTAGGAAAACCCTTATTTAAAACTATTCCCACAGATAGAACCCATAAAAAAACTTGAGTTGAAATTGGACAAGGCTGAACTTAGGCTTAGGGCAAACGTCCACGTGTCTTAAAACTATCTCTGCGGGACTAGATTTTCGAAAATCTGTCGCTTTAGCTCTAAATTAATTAATAATAGCCCCTAAACTAATTTTAAGAAAACCTTCCATTTATTTTAAAACTATTCCCAGACAGTATCCGTAAAATAACTAGAGTTTAATTAGACACGGCTTAATTTAGGCTTAGGGTCCTCGTGTTTTAAAATTCTCTCGGCGGGACATGATTTCCGAAAATCCGTCGCGTTATCTCTAAATTAATTACGTACCCCGTTTAATAGATTATAATAATAGCCCGTTAACTAATTTTAGGAAAACCTTCCATTTATTTTAAAACTATTCCCACATACAGTATCCGTAAAATAACTAGAGTTTGATAAGACACGGCTTAATTTAGGCTTAGGGTCCTCGTGTTTTAAAATTCTCTCGACGGGACCTGATTTCCGAAAATCTGTCGCGTTATCTCTAAATTAATTACGTACCCCGTTTTCCTCAACTAATTATTAAGGAATTCTCTCTTGTCCAAGATCTTGTTGTAAAATTTTATTTATGATACTTGATTTTTAATAAATAAATAAAGTTTACTAACATTTAACACAACCTAATTAATTTAAATACTTGAAATAAAATAAATAATTTAAGGGGAGCTAGATGAGTTTGGATTATTGTAAAGTTTACGCTTACGGACTGTTAAAGCACCACGAGGCGAAGCAATGGCCGCCAAGTAAGTTGAAGAGCGTCGAATTCAGCTTGCGTCCTCGGCAAAAACGTTCAGCGAAATGGCAGAGCTATCAAGAATCGACCTTAAAAGCCGGGATCACGATGAGCTGGGCTGCAAAGGTTTTTCCAAGCGACCTCCACGACGGGTTCCAGGCAAAGAATGAGTCGTCTGACCTCGACGGCTTCCAGGCAAAGAATGAGTCGTCTGACCTCGACGGCTTCCAGGCAAAGAATGAGTCGTCTGACCTCGACGGCTTCCAGGCAACGAAATAGCCGTCTGACCTTTGCCTGCAACCAAATACATTTCCAACGTCGGGGGGCGCTAAAAGCTCCTATGCGCGGACTCGGGTGCGCCATACCCCGGGCACGAAATCCAAATAGCTGAACACTGCTAGGCCTATTTGAATGAACGCTAGGCCTAAATGAATGAACGCTAGGCCTAAATGAATGAACGCTAGACCTAACTGAATGGACAATCATTACCTATTACCATTAACATCTGTCGTGACGTCACAAGTCAATTACCTCGTTGACGTCACCGGATATGACGTCATGACACGTCACCGGATATGACGTCATTGATCACGTCATCGGATTTGACGTCATTGGTCACGTCACCGGATATTACGTCGTTGGCCACGTCACCGGATATGACGTCATAGCAAAAATTTACCATGCTTTAGATGTCAGTAAATACGTAACTACGTACACAGCGCCCCTAGCGGCAATTTATGAACTATCTATTGCTTACACGAATGTCTAGCAGGATAATTTCATGTTTTAGATGTCAGTAAATACGTAACTACGTACACAGCGCCCCTAGCGGCAATTTATGAACTATCTATTGCTTACACGAATGTCTATCAGAATTTTATGTTTTAGATGTCAGTAAATACGTAACTACGTATACAGCGCCCCTAGTGGCAAATGTGTTAATGCTTAATTATCCGTTAATATTAATAATAATAATAACCCATAGCCCCTAAGTAACCCCAAATCCCTATCCCGTTTAAAATCACTAACGAGTTTTTAGTGAGTAGCCCCTCGATAATTACTCGTAATCCAGACGCAACCTTTAATCCGTTCACTACCACACACATAAGCAAACACACAGTTATGTAACCAGCACTAGTTAAAGCATTAGTTTGTTTTACGTGGCTGCTACGACACGCTTCAGTGCAATGCACTTCGAATAAAATCATTCATTATAACTTTGAAACTGTATTCAAAATATTCATACTCGACTGACGGCTCTACTGTATTGAGCAAGCATTTTAATCATACTCTAATTCAGAGGTATGAAGCGAGTTTCTATACCTTAGTCACTAAATATAATTAGTAAGCTTACAAGTAAAAATAAATTTATCACGCAGACTTATAAATATTAATTCAATATTTTATTTCGAAATCTATTCCATTTGATACATTCGGATATAATAAAAATTTGTAATTAAAATACTTTTCAAAAATGTGGTAATCACTTTTATAACTTTGGTTAAAGTCTCTTATTCTTTTTATTATTTGACGCCATAACTATAATATAATTAATAAGCTTATAAATAGAAATAATTTTATCAAATAATATTTTATAAATATTAATGCGAGTTTTTATTTTGAAGCATATTTCATTGATACATTAGATTTTATTAAAAAGATTAATAATGAAAATAATAAGAATATTTTTATAAACGCGTAACTTCCGAGTGTTGAGTCCAGGTACTGAAAATAATAAGAAAATTTCTATTATTAACAAATTTTAATCGGCTTAGAATTTCCACTGTTTTCCCACTCTAATATCCTACGGTGGAAAACGAGGTTGTTAGGATGGAAAACCAGGGTATTTGGTGGCAAAACGTAGCCCTTTTGCGTCCAGATAGGAAGCGCGTAAAGTCACTGAGTGTTGAAAAATTAGGAAAGTAATTTGCGCGTTTTTATGGAATAAGTTAATTGTTAAAATTAAAATTGCATAAATATTATTTACCATTAGCGTATGAAAAAAATATGTAAGTGCGATTGAACAATAGTTAAAAGATAAAAACCCACCCAACCTTGAATACAAAAATAACGGAAGTAAAAACCTTGAGCTTTCAATTTCTAAAGCGACCAACCATTAATAGTAACGAAAATGCACCTTCGTATTTGTAAAACAAGCTTTGTTAATCTGTAATCCTGGAGAGCTTCTATCTCGAGCTAGCGAAAGGGGGAACGTTCCCAAAACACGTCTATTTCTCCACAAATCGAAAAGAGTTTTAAAAGAAAGTACTAGCTTGTGGCCCCGTATATTCACTTATAACGTAAGTAAATTTATTGAAATAAGGATTAAGGGTTCTGTTAGAGTATCGATGGGCTATTCACTCTGATTTACTTTACGGGTACCAGGTTTTACCACTGTTTTAAAAGAAGCGCGTCGAAGTACGGTACGATGTGGCTACTCTTACGAGCCCAGCCCTTGGGTCGTCTTGTTATAACTTCGTATTAAATTATTTGTTTAGATAACCTTAAGTTGCTAAATAACTACCTCGGAACTAAGACCAATTAATAAGCAAAAATAACTACCCAACCATTGTTTCAGTTCGGTGGATGGAGATAAAAATATTACCTCTCCCAAGTATCGCTTTTCTACACCGAGGCCAGAATGCGCGAGTGTTTAGCCCCTCGGTGACATTATAAACTACTTCAATCTCACTATTAAATTATACATTGTCGAGGGGTCCGACATTTACACGAAATCCCGTACGCTTCTCACGAAATCCCGTACGCTTCTCACGAAATCTTTGAAGTAATCAATAAATTACGAAATCAAAGAGGAAATTCCGAAATCTTAGGCGAAATCAAGAAGAAATCCCGAAATTCCGTACGCTTTTTTTGGTATAGTCGGACCCCTCGTATATTGTACTTGGTATGCCTCAAAACATAAACATTTATAGCTTAGAAAGAAATACCAATATGGCGGCAAGGAATAGAGTAACGCCGGAATTGCCAGGAACGTTTGAATCAATACCGAACATCTGTAATTATAATAAACTAGCTTTTACCCGCGGCGTCGCTCGCGTGTAATAAGAAGTTCCATCAAAATGATATAAAGAATGGGTAGATTTTATTGATGACTAATATTTTTGTAGCACCCTAGGTCAGCGAAAGCACTCGGCGTTGCCCGTCAGCCCGTCGGGACATTTTTATTACTTTTCATGCGGACACTATTCCATAAAGAAGGGTTTATAAATGTCTGGCCGCCATTTAAAAAGATGGCAACAAATCGAACCCAAAAGACCATTCAGCCCGTCTATAGGTTAAAGGTTCAGCTAGCTAACTAAGTTCAGCTAGCTAATTGGACCAAGTCATCTTGCAACTTATTGCCACTTATCTAACCAGTGTACTAAATATTTGCGAAATCGGTTGAAATGCGCGGACTTTGTTGCATAGAGAAGATTTTTCACATTTCGGGGTGCCATTTATTAAGATGGCGGCGGATTGGAAAAATCTTTCTTAGTACGCGCCTACTACTTATGAGTAACGTTCCTGCAAATTTTCAGACTTCTAGGGCAAGCAGTTTGGACTGGGCGTTGATTATCAGTCAGTTTTTCAGTCAAAACTTTGATTTATATATATATAGATAAATAAATTAGTTCGTCCATGATAGAACTAAACTGAAATATTCATTAATTTGCTTGAACCGGCAAATAATAATGCTTGAACAAGAAAGATTTGATTAAACAAAATTTCTAATAAATAAAAGTTAAACAAGATGGGCCAAGGGCTGGGCTCATAATAGTAGCCACATCGTACCGTACTTAACAGGCGTATATAAAATTTACGTGAATAGCCCCTCGATGCGCTACTTTTAACTGTAAAATGATTACCAGTAATCCTTACTTCAATAAAATTATTTATGTTATAATTATAATAGTGCGACGCCAAGAGAATACTTGAGTGAGTAGCCCCTCGATGCGCTACCCTCAACATTGCTAAAATGATTACCCGTAAGGCCATTATAAAAACGATGTTTTAGCTTTAACAATGCTAAACTGATTACACACAAGTAACCCTTAATAGAATAACAAAGTTTTAGTGATTATCCCCTCGATGATCGAGTTACCTTTAACAGTGCTAAAATGATTACGTACTTAACGTTCAATCATAAGTTTATAAGATATGTTCCATAAGTGTGTCACTCGTTAATGAGAGCTTGTCATGAAGTGACGTAGGTGAAACGTCATAGATTCTCGTAAAGCGACGCCTAGTGAGGCCCTGTCAAAGGCTTAGTACAGACTAAATAGGAGGATGGACTGCAAAACCGAGTGTAGTCAATTCTCACGTCGTTCTTGAACTAGCTCTCATTAAGCCTCTAACATTACGAAGTATTGGTAGTGACAAACTTATGGAACATATCTTATAAACTTATGGTTCAATTATTACACGTACAGAAACTTTTAATTTACAACTTATGCCTATATATATAGAGTATATATAGCTTAACCTTACTATCATAATTCCCTTCATAAGTAGACGAACGAAAAATATCACCTCACCACAATTCTCTCCCTTTCACTTTCCCTTCAACGACTAACGAAAACTTTCATACAGCCAAAGGTGGGTATACTGGCACGACGGGGACAACAACAACAGGGCAGGTCAAACTAAGAGCCTCACCGTAGATGTACGTCATGCGATGTTTGCTAAAAATACTTTTTCTTACTTGATAAGTATTACTACTGAAAGCTTATGCAGAGTTGATAATATGTAAATCGAGTCCATGGTCTTACCTTTTATGATGACGGCAGGAGGATGGGGGGGGGATGAAGAGAAACGTCCAAACCGCGGTCCCCGTCTCTTTAGATCGTTACTGAAAGAACATGTAAAGGATCAAAATTAAACACTTACGCCCGTCTTTTCACAAACTAAATAAAGAAATACATTTTTTAAATTAATTTTTGGGACCCTTTTACGAACTGAAAGAGCTTACCTTCCTCAATACACAGATATTAATAATCTACACCTAGATTAGACGTGAATACAACTCTCAAATCTAGTAATTCTCTATTGTGAATGTAATATTTTCCTTTGTGTTTAGCATATTTTTCAAGTTACTAATTTAATTACTATACCAGGGATAGATTTAATTTTAGAAGCAGGAATGGAGAACGGTTAATATTTACTTCAGTCCGACTCATAGCCTAGTATAGAGCCCCTCCCTCCAACACGTAATAAAAGTTTAAATTATCTTATAGGCTCACTTAAAGTACGTCTTGATGACGTTGCTGACGGGGAAGGCGAAAAATACGTAATTCCCTTTTACCTCTGTCGCTCATACCCCTCCGTCCCGTGGAAGGGGGTCCGTTTTTTTATCGTTATTTTATTTTTTATTAATAGTAAATTATGGTTCTTAGATAAAGGTAACGATTTTTACTCTTTCCCTACACCAAAAACTCTACTAGATAAGTGTTTAAGATGGATTAAGGATTGTGGGAGGGTCGAGTTAACGCCCGATAAAATTAAAAACAAGTTGGGAAAACCAAAATATTACCTCTCCGTGTCGAGAAGATTATATAACCTTAAGTATCCAATGAAAACGTCGACCTTTTTGCCCTCATCCTTTCCCGCGCTTTGCGCTTCCACATTTCATCCTTAGTCTCAACATTATCTTCCAGCCACCGAACATCCATTTTACATACAAAAATCAAATACTCACAAAAAGAAGTGGCAAAAACCTGCTGGATCTTTACAACCACTTAATATCCAATTTCCAACAACAATAATATACCGCTAGTTTAATTGACAACCTACTAGCATCGAAATTCTCATTAAGAATGGCTCCCGCGGATAAAAAAAGGGCAATTTTCAACTAGGTGGGCGTTATCTCATTAGATTTGAAAAATATCATTTGTCTTTTTTACCAATGCCTAACCGTTTGGATTTTTTAAAAGCAATCTTAGCAGCAAAAAATATTTTTTGATACAAAATAAATGTTTTATATTCTTATTAAAAATAAAACAAGATGATAAAAAAGGTCTGTCCTCTCGTAATTTTTTAAGCTTTTATCATGATTACGCTATACAACAGTAACAAGGAGTATAAACCCATTAGTGGAAGCAGTATTTTTTTTTCCGAAACAATCTCGCTTATGTTTATCCTCTCTAAACTTCGCTAAAAACGTATTACTCCTACGTAAAATATTAATAGACAGGCAAGGATTCATACCATTAAAGGAGCGCAATATTATCCATATTTTCATTTCATATACAGAGAAATGAAATTATTATGTTTCTGAGAGGAGCTTCCCATTTTTGTTGTTGTTTTGAAAAATATATCGCAATGATAGATATAGGAGGCAATGAATGAAATATATCACAATGCACGGGCCTTGATAGATATAGGAGGCAATGATGGAAATATATCGCATGCACGGGCCTTGGTAGATATAGGAGGCAATGATAATCTCTCTCTTTGCACGAGAGGTTTATCTTTAATATTTAAATAAATATAATTATTTTTAATTATTTTAATCTTCAATAATTAACATTAATAATAGTTAAATCGTTTAAAATAAAGTTATACTTATTATCTTCTCAAACTTTGCTAATATTGACGTTTAAAGTGAAGGGTACCCCTCTTCCCGCTTTCTTCAAATTTTGGGGTATATATACGATTCGTTTCCATTATAATAGTAAGGAAAAACCGCAAATGCGAAAACCTTTGGTAGCGATCCTACCTTAGGGAGGCTAGACGTTTCTCGTAACCCTAGCTGATCGCCGCGTATATCCTAAAACCAAACGATGATAATGGAGTAGAAGCCAATGATACAGATTGGTGTCTATGTGGAATAGACGGAAGACCAGTGGATGGTGGTGTTAGAAGGCAGTGTAAGTGCAGACGGGTGTCAATGTGGAATTGACAAAGAACAGAAGATGGTGGTGATTAGCAGCCAGTAAGAACAGACTAGTGTCCGTGTGGTATGGACAAAGACCAGAAGATTGGTGGTGTGAGAACTCAAGTAGAGGAGCCATTTCCGTGACTGTGAAAGCAGTTCGGAAATGGCGAACACGTTTGCTCCGATACGCAAACTGCGAACGCGGTCACGTGGGTGTAACAACGGACAGACAGACACACAGACACACACACACACACACAGACACGGCCGTTACAGAACCTCTCCTGGACTACGTCACACGGAGAGGTAAAAATATCACTACAAGTGCAGTCAACACGTAATATAGGCGGCGTTGTTTCAAAGTCCTAAGCTAGCGTGAAAAACCCGCTATTTTTTAATTGGATTTGCGTGGTCACGTGATGCGCATACCCAAGGTAACTAGGTACGGGTGCACGAATCTCCCATCGGAGACGCCGAAACCTGAGCTCTAGGATCGGGCAGTCGAAGACTCCCTCACCCCTATATCCTCCTAGCTACTATTACGCTCGTACCGCTTTTATATCCTATCCCTCTCTCTCTCTTGGATACTGATAAAAATTATTGCATTAAAAAAACAAGTTGGGAAACCAAAATAAACCTCTTCCGAGTCCAGACTAATTTACTTTCCAAACAAAGGTCCACCAGCCAATGAGAGAAAACGGAAATACATAATTCAAATTGGCGAGATATTGCCAAGGTCATTTTAAAGGTTAAAGCGTTTAATAATTTCCTGCGTATCCTCAATAATTCTATTGCAGATTGGTGTCTATGTGGTATAGGCGAAAGACCAGTTGATGGTGGTGTTAGAAGCCAATAAGAACAGATTGGTGTGTATGTGGTGTACACGAAAGACTAGTTCATGGTGTTGTTGTTAGAAGCCAATAAATACTGAGGGTGTTGAGTGAAAGAATTGGCGGTTAGTCAGCAGATGAAGGTGTAACGACTAGTTAATGATTGGCGTTAAATAAGATAGAAGTAAAATTTTCCGAATTTCTGTGTACTGCGAACGCGGTCAGGAAATTGCGAACACGCTTGGTCTGATTTGCCAACTGCGAACGCGGTCAGGAAATTGCGATCACGTTTGGTCTGATTTGCCAACTGCGAACGCGGTGACAGACACAGACACACAGACACGTCCAGTGTAAAACCTCTCCGTGACGTCATCGTCACTCGGAGAGGTAAAATAAACAAGAAGCTTCAGAATGTCATCGAACAAGAGGAGTACCGCTGCGAGGAAGCTTTTTTGCTTCTTGGCCCTCCTTGACAACTAAGTATAATTTAAAATTCTCGAAGAGAAGTATTATATACTTCTGATACAATATATTGTAACACACCTCTCATTAGTTTCATTACATTTGGACCATTAGACCCATAGATATTGTGGATTGAATACTGAATTTACAATTTTGACATTGGAAATTAACTTTTATTAAAAAAAAATCTATCGACTCTAAATGCTTGAATCTTTTTAATAGAATAGAATATATTGTGGCACACCTCTCAAACAAATTTCAGGAGATTTAGACCATTTAATCCAACGATATTGTGGATTAAATACTGAATTTACAATTTTGACATTAGAAATTAATTTTTATTAAAAATTTATTCATTCTTAAACCTTGAATCCTTTTTAGTATAATAGAATAGATTGTAACACACCTCTCATTAAAATTTTCGGACATTGGGACCAGTAGATCCGATCATCCGAAGATATATTCAGTCTTAGCACTGAAGCCATCATTTTGACTTTGGAAAATAATTTTTATAAGAAAAACTATCCACTCTAGAAGCTTGGACCCTTATTAGTATAATAAAACACGCCAAAAAACACGTCTCATTAAAATTTCAGGTTATTCGGATGTATAGGACAAGGGGTCTGGTCAAAAAAGCTACCTCCTCCCATAGAACTTAATGTTAATTTTGGGTTCCTTTGAATAATCTTAATCATGTAAATCGAATTCTTTGAACGGGCGCGAGCAGCTTGCGTCGTGTTGCGCGTGATCGAATGAACTATGCTTTAGTTGGAAAGTTGTAGCCAAGGAGTATTTCTTATAAGGAACCCCGAATTAATAAACTGGTCCCACCGTCTATTTTTTCCAAAAACGATAATTAATTAAGTGGTCCTTGGCACCAGTGACCCTAAGTTTTGGAATAAATAAACTGGTCCGAGCAATTAATAAACTAGTTTTGGACTTGTAAACCTGTCTTATTTCCAACCCTGGACTACAATAGCTCACTGGGCTGGAAATAATATAAAAATTACCACATTTTCGCGGCGCTAAATTTGAAAATCGATCCTAGACGTGGTTTTAAAAAACAAAATTATAGACTGATTCGGGTTCAATAATACGGGTATTTTGAAACTGTGCGTGAGTTATATAAGCTTTTTCGCATACATAAATGGCTATTAATAAGCTTTCAGTTTATCTTCGCCCTTGTTTAAGCCTTGGTTTATATTAGACTTAGACAAAACAAGACATGTATTATTATTATCATTGGCTTCCTTGGCAATTTCAATGAATTTATCCAATGGTACAATCGTTCCAACGAAGTAAGAGCTCCATAAGATTAAGGAAGCAATCATGAAGGGCCTTATGATCAGCTCCCTCGACCAAGGAAGCCATAGGCAAGGCAAACAATACGTAGGAAAGGCAAGATAAATGGCGCAACGAAGAATCTCCCATATTGGCGCGTTTTTCCTGTATTGTTAAACAACGTAATATTAGGCCTAAAAGCTGGAAATAAGGCAGTTCCCTTCTTACCTGCCATCCATGAAAAATGTATTGGTCACGCTAGAGAAGAAAAGAAAGGCTACTGTAACTCGTTGAGTTTGTACGTCCATTTCCTGTAACGCAAAGAGATTATTGAACATACTGAAAGTAATAATTTTGCCACTCTTAATTACATTATGGAAATATATGGCATCGATGTAACCCAAACTAAAGATAGCAAATTGGAAAGTCACCAAAATAGTCGTTCCTAAACTCATGGGTGGATCGTATTTTTCCTCGTCATAATGCTACATAAAAATTATCAATTAATAGTTTAAACAATTCTATAAAATAGGCCTAAAACAAAGGCTTACTTCTGGGACTTCTTCCAGGTTACCCAACCTCGGTTTCCCTGGTGCCCAACCTGGTCCTTTGAAAAGTACCGAAAGTTTATTTCCTATTCCAGGATAGTCTCGAATTTTTCTATACATGTCCGCGAAATGGTGAAACTGTGCAGGAGGAAATGTTATACTGATCCTATTCAAGTTAAGTTGCTAAGCCTAATTACACATACTTGAACGTATAGAGGGTTGAATGATTTCAACGGGTTAGTCAGCCCGTACTGAATATCATCGCCGTCTCCTTCCGCTTCGTATGTTCCAAATAAATGATCCCAAATCATTAAAATCCCGCCAAAATTCTTATCAATGCATCGCCGATTACGACCTAGTAGTGTGTAAAAATTAAAACTCTTACGCCTTGGCAAAGAAATTTTTATGATATTTAATAGTACCATGATGAACTCTGTGATTACTCGGTGTATTTAATAACCAATCGAGAACCCCCATTTTCTTTATAACCTTGAAATTAAACAAAGGCTTAATTAAAAACAAAACTCAAATAATTACTTAAGCCTACTTTTGAATGAATCCAAACTTGCGTCAGAAAATGCAATTCAAAATGCACAAAGAACATCGCTGGAGGTACGAATAAGGCTATGGGAATGTGGGTTATCTGTATAGATGAAAAATAGACTTAAATAAGTCCCCAATGTTTTTGGCGCAAAATAGACTTAGGTTTTCTCAAGAAGTTATATCAGTATCTCAGAGAGAAGGTATAAGATGCCTTTGTATTCGCGCGCCATAGTCCCAGTTCCCCTTTCAAAATACAAGGGGGGACGTAAAAGGAGGCGCCGGGCTATATCGCCTCTCCTCAGTCGGAAAATATGACTGTAATTTTCGTCACTCGCGTCGTCGCGCTGACGTGAGTTTTCAAGAACCAATGAGATGCTGGTTGTAATTTAGAGACGGGGATTGACTTCGGACCTACGTTTGGACTGGAGATAAAGCTGGAAATCTGGCGAATTTATACCTTCTCTCTGAGATACTAGATATAACTTCTTGGTTTTCTATTGTGTTTTTTTTTTTTTACCCATTCCACAAAAGGTCGCAAAATTTCAAGTCTAAATGTAACAGCCATATTAAATTCTTCCGAACTGTGATGAACTTGATGTAAGGCCCATAGTAGATTAATTTCTGCATAATTAACCTTATTTTAAGTACATTAAATTTAACCAGATTAGGGTTAAGTCATACCGTGAAGTGACCTGTGCAAAACATAGTACGCAAAATCGGTATAAAACATGCAAAAAATCCATAATTTGTAAGAATGGATATCCAAATCAGCCACTCGGAAGTTATTGTAGACCCAAGAGTAAACAATCGCTTCTACACCATACGTCCAAATTCTAATAAATAAATAATTAAGTATATTGAATTAATTAACACAATTAGTTAATTATAGATATTTGCATAAATAAAAACCTGGTTAATTCCCATAACATTCCATTATAAAATGAACCAATGGCATCGTTTACTCTAATTGGAAAATCTTTTTGAAAAATTCGAATTAATGCCTCTAAAAATATGAGAAACACAACACCAGGAAATACCTGAAATTTGAAAACAAAATACAAATTAAATTAATAAAAAATATTGTGTAAAAATTAAGCAATCAATTAAACACTAAGATACAAATTTTCATAATTATAATTCCTTTATAAAAAGGGTTAATCGTCTCAGTCGGAAAAGATACATAATTTACTTATTATTTTTAAACCAAGTCGTAATGCAATGGTATCAAAGGGAAGGCGAATTAATACTCAATGTTTAAACCCCTTATAAAGAAAGCAGTTCTTGCAAACTGATAAGAAATAGGCTTATTAAAAGAGAATTAGTAACGCGCTGGTGCAAATATATCCTTATAATTGGTAAATTAAATTTAAAATGTTGAAATAGATACGATAAGATTTTATAATTACTAACTGGGGATTTTTTATGTCGGTTTTATTCAATGGTCCGTGCATTTTGATTCTTTTACGAATTTTAATAATAATTTAGTAGTGATAAAACAGAATAAGTTTTAAGCTTAGCACTGACTTCCACAGTAAGATTGAGAAAAAGGCTTACGTCATTGTCTATAACGATTATTGGCAATTGTTACGAGATTACGAGAAATATTATGGTTTGTACCGAAGGTTAAAATATGTGATAGTTCAACGAAGCATGGACAATTACTTGCTAGAAACCTAGATACCAAATAACTGGCACCTAAACACGATAAAAAGTGACGCTTCTTTCTTACGAATTAGACAAGTTTTGTCTTTTGATTGACACACATTTTTTAGGAGTTTTGGACGCTACAGACATTCAGTTCAGCGAAAGTTTTAATTCGTCTAGTTTAGAAGGGTTAATCATGCCAGACTCATTTCATTTTAGACATTCTTTTATATTTGAAATTTATTAATTAAGTCTAGTTTAAAAAAAAGTAACCCTAAGTTTGATTTTTACAGAGATGGAAAGAGTACTTTTGAAGTTAAGTTTATTTTTAAAGGTGGTAATAGCATAAGTTCATAAGATATGTTCCTCCATAAGTTTGTCACTGGTTACTAAGAAGAGCTTGTCATGAAGTGACGTTGGTCATAAATTCTCGTAAAGCGACGCCTGGCGAGGCCCTGTCAAAGGCTTAGTAATGCAGACTAAATAGGAGAAGATGGAAGTCCTGCAAAACTAACCGAGTGTAGTTACTCAATTCTCACTTGTCGTTCTCGAACTAGCTCGAGCTGTAAGTCTCTAACATTACGAAGTATAGGTAGTGTCATACTTATGGAACATATCTTATAAACTTATGGTCAGCCTAATAACTCTAGAAAAAATTAAAAAATTAAAATACCACAAGCATATTTCGAACCCTTTTAATCCTAATTCAAAATTTATCACTCAATAAGGTCAAGCTTAATTCAACCACTACCTCTCAACCATGTTAAGTCTAATTCAAAACTTATCACCCAGCTCTGCTAAGTGCTAAGTTTTCAAAACAATTCATTCACCCCTTTTAACCTTATTTGAAAAGCTTTCTAAAAAACCTACTAAGCCCAATTCAAAACTTTATCCCAATCACCCTAAGCCTAATACATTTCAAAACCTTTCGAAAATCACCGTGACTCAAAACAAAAACCCCCACGGGGTAATTTCGAATAACTATTAACCTAACTAAACGTTTGGTGTTGCCAAACTTTTAGATTAAAAAAACTGCATAAAAAATTTAAATAAATTTTGAATTTGTTAAACGTAAAGCTCTGTCATAATTTTAAGAATTACAATCGCATTTAAATCATTGTGTCGGTGAAATCCTGAAGATTTTTATTGTGAAAGATTAGGCTCTAAATATGATAATTTAAAGATAAGTAAAAGAGAAACACCTCCTCATGTATTATTTATTCAAAAATCGTTGGACCACCTCAAGTCCTTGTCCTTTCATGGACCGATGGATCCCCTTTGGAGTTAAGCCCATTAGAAAAAAATTCCCATCAATATTTCGTAAAACAACATAAATATTTTTGTTAAAACTACCAAAAATAATTTGAGGTTCAATTTAGTTCACGTGAATTTAAAAAACAAATAACTTACAGGGTGTTCCAAAACGTGCAATAAGACCCGAGTGCATTTGGTTAAATGGAAAATCAATTTTGAATCGAAAATGTAACTTCTATCGCCCTTTTGCCATAAAAGACACAACCTAAATGATTAGAGTGTTTTATGGATGACCCCTTATAATTAACTACGAAACTGAAAGATAATACTAATTTAACTAAGGGCTCATCCGTAAAATACTCTAGTCATTAATCATAATTTGTTTGGGGCTAAATTTCGACTCAAAATCGATTTCTAATAGAACCATCCCCTGCAAACCCTGTTTGAAACACCCTGTATAAATCAATACTTCACTTAATTTCATTCAAGGTTACACGTGAGCCCTGACCCTTAATTTGTAGAAACAACTATAATTGAACCATCCCTAATGGTTAATATATCATGCACCCCTTTCTTTTGTCTTTAGGATTGTGATGCAACTTCAAAACAAAAAAAAACCCTAAACTTCCTTCTTTTTTTTTTGAAGATTCCGACAATTTAAGAAAATAAAAGGAAACTAAAACAATTTCTTTTCGGGGAAAAATATCATGATGCGACGCATTTTTATGATTTCATTTATCACGGTGCTGTGACAAATTTTTATTTTATTATATTTATTTCTTTTTGATGGATTGGCAAAGTTTCGAAACCATCGTCTATTTTTCTAAAAATTTGCAAAGGTTGGATGCTGATATCATAGTCATGGAAAGGTTTAAGACTTTTTAATTTTTAACTGCCTACAAGACAAACAAATTAATTTTCTGCCTGGTAAAATCTTACGGTGTTTTTTATTTGAAGGTTATGGTTATACCTAGAAACATCGACTTATTACTAAATTTAATATTTACTCTAGGTTTTTAAATTAAACAGTATATATTTTAAAATATAAACAATTATTTGCTAAACCTTGAATAATTTTAAGGAATTGTGATTTTAGCATGTTTAATTTAAAAATTAAGCAATCCTTTGTCGAATTTGCATAAGGTTTAAGATATTTTATACTTTTTGAAGTGATTAAATTTGAATATTTAACAAATTTGACATCTTGACCCTTAAAAAGTCTTATATAAACAAATGAGTTTGATTGAAAGTGAATACAAACATTCTTAAATTTGAAGATTTAAAAGGTTATATACAGGGTGTTTCTGATAAGTCTGCCATAAATTAAGGAGGATGTTCTTTGGGTGCACGATTTTGAGTCGAAAATATAACTTCTATCTCCATTTTGCCGGCCGGGCCACTATTTTCGAGTTAAAGGCCGACTTCCATCGAAAAGAGTTCTAGCGAACTGAAAAATGAGCATCGGAGACTAACAATGGAGCTAGGGTAAAAGATGGAAGGGTTTTAGCTAACTGAAAGCCGTGCAATGTGGTTCTAGTGAACTGAAGATACGCAATAGAGAATTTCCTTCAGGGGAAAGCAAAAATTCGAGAGGAAAAATTTTTAAAAGGATTTCAATTGTTCATCTTGAGTTCCCTAGAACCACATTGACGGCTTTCAGTTAGCGAGAACCCTTCCAACGTTTGACCCAGCGGGGCTTTGAAAATCGGCACGTTCGCTTCATTGTTAGTCTCTATGCTCGGTTTTCAGTTCGCTAGAACCCTTTTTGCTGGAAGTCGGCCTTTATTTATGCCAGACTTATATCAGAAACACCCTGTATATTCACAGTCACAACTCAATAATTTCCGAATTTGACTAACCATACTACAAGATTGATATGAATGACAAAAGGGAAATTAAGGTTCATTAGAAGTGGTTTAGTTGAGCTATTCAAGGCTGGGTCCGCGGACCCCCTAACCATAGAGCCAGTTGAAAAGGTCCTATTCTAGATACGTAACGTTTTAGCTTTATAAATAACCCCTTATTTTATTTAACAATATCATCATTGGAGATTATCACTAAATTCATTGTTTTACGTCTAAAAGAAACACTACCCGATTTTCAGTTCCTTCAAACATAGGGCGCCATTTTTCTTAACTGAAGCGCGAGAATTCCCCCACGTTTTTCTAAACGCCCAATTATTTAAATTCTGTATGCGAATTAAAACGCCAGTTAGAAACCATTCTACATATGAGGCGTGTAATTTATTTTTTAACAAAAATGACTCTTAATTATATGCAGAGAAAACCTTCAAGATAGGATCTGCCACCAAAGTCTGTCCACGAAATTTACGAAAAGGCGGGAAGTAAAAAGCGAAGTTGGTATAACACTCTTAATGGATGATTTGAAATTAGTAATTCATTCCGAAACTAATGTTCAACGGTTAGTTTTTAATTAAGTGCCACTCAAGTTAATGATTATAAAAATGATTTGTTTCAAGTTGATGAAAATGAAATGACAGTTAACCGTGAAAAGTAAGTCACTTTCCTGGAGTTTGCGATCTTAACTCTTTTCTTATAGGTTAAATACTGTATATTTCTTGGATAATCCTTTAAGGGTAATTCAGCCTATCTTATTCTAAATTCAATGACACCAAAGTTCAAAGTTCAAAGACAAATACTTGTGTTTAGGTCAATCATTTAAGGAGATAATTTGACTTAAATTAAGTACAAATTTTTAAACCCCCCCCCCCACACGTGACCTGAAACCCAAGTTTGAAACATTAAAATTGTAGCTTAGCACCTAATAATAAAAGTTGAATTAAATAAACTACAACTTCAAATTTTTAGATTTCATGTATGACCCATGTTTGAAATATAAAAACTTTAACTTATCAAGACTTCCTGGAAAATCCCTTAAGATTCAGATAGTGTGCGGAGTTCAAGCGTTCCTTAGTACACACTATCTATAACTAAAATTGATCTACAATACTTATATAATAACACTTGAAAGAAAATTGGTTTCGAATGCTAAACAGTTCCATTCCCATATTTCCCAACTTAACAACAAAATTATTTAAACACAGAAATATAATAAATAAACTCACAATGGCACCGTAAGAAGGTACATCCTCGACCTTGTCAAAAACGTTGTCCCTGGGGTCAACGGCGTAAAAGAGATACAATGTCCGATTGGTCAATTCCCACGCCAGGTACTTAGCCGTATCCATAACAGGACAAAGCAATAAGCGTTGTTATGACTTCAATTATGAAAACTGACTTGTCGATTTTTACTCAAAATACACGACTCACTGGCCCATGGACGGAATGATTTTGATGCATTTCCGAACAAAACTTTCCTTTTTCACCAACAGGATACTCCTCCGGACACGGTCTAACCAATCAGAAACCCCTCATTAAGTCACGTGTCTGTTATATTACCCTGAAACTTTCGAAATATTAGATTAAGTCACTGATTTTTCGAAGGATTTATTTTTTTCTTTTCAAGTTTTAAGTTTTCACGGCAAATGTTTACCCAGACAAGCGTGTAAATATATTAAGATTATCTTAGACGAATTGAAAATAATACAACGGATGTTGACGATAACGAATAAAGGCGGTTAGACGAACAGGAAAACGTGGTTGATCAATTTTGCGTAAACAAAATAGACATTTTAAAATTAGATTGGGAAACAAAACCATAAATTGTTTATTACTCGGTCCGCCTTCAAGAAAGGGTTGGAAAATTTACTCGGGTTTTTTTGGTAATAAAGTTGTAATTTCCTTAAGCCTAAATTAGGCCTAAATATTTAAATTTGATTTGGGTTTGGAACTAATTTGAATAGAATATCATAAATAAAAAAAACAATAGGAAAAAATGGTGGTGTTTTCTGTGACTCTAGTGTTACGTTTAAGAATAAGTTGAAATTTACATAGTGTTAAGTATAATTTTAGGCTTAAATGAATTTTAGAGTTAGGTTTAAGAATAGGCTGAAAATTAACTAGTGTTAAGCCTAATTTAGTAATTTTAGACTTTTAATGGATTCTAGTCTCACGTTTAAGAATATGTTGAAAATTAGCTACTGTTAAGGCTTAAATGTTTAATATCAAACTAATTTGAATACTAAGATATTGCTAATTAGGCTTAGCAACTCTAGATAACATTTTAAGGGTGAAAGGTTAAGGCTTAAATGGTTAACTAATTCGGACCTATCGTAAATTAGGCTTAGCAATTTTAGGAAGTGTTTAACCAATCAATCTAGGTGAAAGACAATAAGAGAGATACTTCACACACATTTTAAAATAATTTTATACATCCACATACACAAATAGTTCGTAAACATATATATATATAGAAACGTTGTTATGGCAACATCAGTTAGGTTGTTATAGTAAACATGTTAATAAATACATAGGACGACCGGACACAACGCAACAAACAATAAAAATTCGATTTCTATTTTTAAATATAAAAATATAAACAAGACACTTCACCAGGAAAAAAAACATCACAAAACCCGCCCTAACTCTCTTACCCCTCTAAAACAAGTGACATTAATCACATTGAAGCCCAAATTTGACCTTTCAACTAAAACCTCTCCAACATAACCACTAAACTATATAGATAAATTTATATATTTGTCACCTCTCCATGAGTAAACTAGGAATATGATGGCATAAGACACGTCCTTCGGCTACCGTATGACTTGGAACCAGGGACAGTGCAACATTTGCGTGGGTAAGGACAATCACTGTCTTCTTGACAGAAAGGTCCCGATGGTCCTTCATTGGTAGCATAACGTGGACAGAAGCCAGGGCGACCTATAATGAAAAACAGGAGATGTCAGTAACTTGAGGGCATCACGCGGAACAATTCCACGTGCATAGCTACACGTAATTGATGATAGAGATTGTTGGCAAGAACTCGAGCCCAATTTTTCCAGTCTATAGACCTTTTCGAGTAGAATCTTTAGTACTAAACCGACAGCTCTCAATATTCTACGCGGTACCACGTCCTCAACTCTAACCAAGATTAGATAGAGAAAGGTCTGGTACGGTTTTTACCGATATTAAAATTAATTACATCATGGAGGAGAAAGTAAATCGCCTACTAAATTACCAACTGCTTTGTTTCATAATTCTCCAAGACCCCCATCCGCGAGTCGTTTTTTTCCGGTAGACTATTATGGAGAGCATGGCTTTGATATTTGATTACGGCCAACGTTCCGTATAGGTTGGTACCGAAAGTACAGTTGGTTCAATGGGAAATCAATTTTGAGTCGAAAATGTAACTTCAAAGACATTTTGTCCAAAGGGACACTTTTACAAATTATGATTGGATCGTTTGTTATCCGGATGACCTCTTAATTAAACTAGCATTATCTTTCAGTTTCTTCATTAAATTTCAGGGGCCATCCCTAAAACACCCTAATTATAACTTGTAAACTCCTTAGGTCAAAATAACATAGAAGTTACAACATTTTCGACTCCCCATAAAACCATCCCACTGTACGTCGGTCCTATAATAACCTTCACTTTTTGGAACCAAGAACCAGGCATAAATCATGGGTAGAGATAGATCTTTGAACGTTCTTAGTTCTTAGATGGTTACCTGGTCTTAGATCTCTCTAATAGCTAATCCATCCTGTGTCAGATATGACCAAGGCCTATTTAAACGTTTTTTTGATTTTTTTTTTTTTCATTTACCTAACAATTTAATACGCCTATTACCTAGACCTTATATGTAAGTTTTTACCTAATTTTCCGGCTCTACCACTTTGCGTTCGTAATCTTTCGACTGTATCTTCACACTCCTATTACTCAAGATTGAAAAATGCGACGACTGGGAAATACTTAATTTTAATTCTAATTCTAAGCAGCAGACGCCGATATTTTTTAACGGAAGAGTAACTTAACCATTCATGTGGAACTAAAACTCAAAACTAGTCAATTTTAGTTTTAATTTCAAGAAATTTAAGAATTACTTATTCAGGATTATTTTTTATTCCAAATCTTACGAATAAAGGATTTGATTTGATGGTCAGGATTTAGGGTCTAAATTTGCATTAAATTTGAATTTAATTTAACTTAATCTAACGAGGATTTTGTAACCTATTGAAGAGTCGGTCTTAAAGGAAAACTTAACTATCACTTTCCTGGGGCACCAATGAACCGTTAAATTTAATAGAGTTCTCAGTAAACCATTATCTTATCTCTTTACATAATCAGTACATGTAAATTAACAATGTTAAAACCATTATAACTAAACCTAAACCCATAATTAATATTCTACGATTGACAACCCTCGTGATACCAATCTTGAAATCGTGGTTACACATCGTACCATTGCGTAATTAGCAAACTTTCACTACTTGTTGAAATCAGGAATACATACATCTAAAAGGAATCATTGCGACCCTGTATTTACCATGTTATTTCTATGAGGGTTTTTGGGCTTAGTGTCCCTCTCGCCTCCTAATTCTGACGTTTTTCAAAAACAGAGGGGGGGGGGAGTTTCGTCTGCTTGATCTAGGGTTAAGACGGAACATCCGGTATTTAGATCCCAAAGACTATAGATAGGGCTTCAAAGTTACCAGTCCACCAAAGTCCCTTTTGTTTGAAGAGCGTATCTAACGTCTTTGTTACCCACACACCGTCTTACGAAAACATGTTTGTCAAAAATCAAGCTCTTAATTTACATTTGAAAAGGTTAGCCCTATTATTTACCTTTAACGTCAAGAAATTCAACTAATATGCCCACAAGTACTTACAATTACTTTCGGGTTGTACAACTGGAGGTCTCCAAGACTTTCCTCCTGTAATTCCTCCGGTAGTTGGTGGAGGTCTTTGAGGTAATATATGAATGGTGGGTCCAGGAGGTAGAATTTCAATGGTTGGAATATTTTGAGGTCTCTGAGGTAATACTTGAATCGTCTGAGGTGGTCGGGGAGGTAGGATTTGAATGGATGGAGGTTGTGGTTGCGGTTGAGGAGGAAGTATTTGAGGTCTTTGAAGCGGCATCGCGTCGATACACCTCGATATTGTTTGACCGGTTATGGGTAGACATTTGGGTCCGTATGGAGTCATGGCGCAACAGGATCGCATACCACATTGAGTAGAATCGTAGCAAGATGGTCCTGGATTGTTCGTCGGGTATAAGGTACCAACTGAACCTCCTGGTGGATACCAACCTCCACCACCTCCTCCCCCTCCGATACTTTTACCGCTTTGTGGTACACCCAAATCACCAAACGATCCTCCGAAAGTTCCAAACGGATATTTGGACGCACCTCCTTTACCGCCAAATTTATTAAACTTCCCACCAAATTTTCCACCGATGCCAATGGAACTTCCACCACCTCCTCCTCCTCCAAATCCTCCGTGTCCAATATATGGCATATATATCATAGGAATTCCAATACCACCTCCCATCATGCCTTTCACCCCGGAAAACTTGCTCTTCAATTTAGATTTCAATCCGCTAAGTAATCCACCCTTTTGGTGTCCACCACCACCACCGTGACCTCCGAACCCGGAACCAGTTGGTACCATGACTGGGTATGGTACGTGGATTATATTAGGCCCACCACCTCCACCACCACCCCATGATTTCCCGCCTGTTGGAAAAGGCGGGAAGATAGAAGGTTTAGGTTGTGGGAAAAAGTTGCTTCCAGTACTCGGGTAGACACTGGGGTATCCGAAACCACCTTTCCAGGATTTACCACCTGGGATTACTGGTGAGGGAGGTGGTGGAGGTGGAGGGAATGGGTAAAATCCACCACCCACGGGTTTGCCATCGTTTAAACCGTAAACCTATAAAATTAATTAGCATAATTGTAATTACAATTTAAATACGAGAAAGCGTATGTTAATTCTACTCTAGATTTTTTTTACGATTTTTAAGAATGAAGGGCTGGGTTCGTAATTTATGGAAAAGGTCTATTGGTATTGAATTAAAAAATTTGTTACGCAAACCTAGATTCATATTTAATTTGAAATATATATCTAGAATTTAGTTTCATTTCATTTTACTCTCAATAAAAATTTTTGTACTTGAGGAAGCATTTAACGTTTTCGATTAAGGTTCCTGAAAGTAACGGTCGTTAATTTAACACAGATTAATAAAGGGAACTAATTATGTTTAATAAATTAAGAACATTGTAATAAATTTCCTATTCGATTTTACTGATTTCTAAAACTTTTCAATGAACGCGAGAATTAATTCAAATAATTTTAAAGCTAGACTACTAATTATTGTTAAGACTAATTCTAGACTGTTCTAGCGTTTAAGAAGTTGAAGCAAAAATTTCCTATTTCTTTTCACCGATTTCAAAATTTTATTACAAAGATGAACTTGTTAAGCCTAATTTCAAGAGGTTTAAGCTCGTGTTTCCAAACTATGGATTTGCTACTTAGAGACTTAAAACCCTACCACGATTAAAAATTAACCAAAACCGTCTTACCTGAATAGACACATATCCCAACAGCAGAATCACAACACGACAAACATTGGCTGATGTTTGTATTAAAATCCTTTGACGCGAATTGGTTCGAGGACCCATCAATGAACTTGTACAAGTAGTACCTTCTCTTACGAATGTCGCCATCTCAACTGAAGTCTTCTGACACGAGACTATGCTAGTTAATATACCAGCAGGGGGTGTCCCCGAGAATTAAGACGTACCATCCAATAAGGATATGTATATCACTAGGCTTTTGGCTCAGTTAAAAGACATCGGGGTGTGGGGGGAAACCCGCTAATACATTGGCGCTAATCGTCGCTAAAAGAAGTCAAAAATCTCCGCCCCTACCAGAAACGTTTCGTATAATCTACAGTATGTCGAACTATAGCACTAAAAACACACAAAAAAAAAATTCGGAAGGTGTCAGTAGGTCAACGACGTTTAAACTTGCTATATTCGTATCGCGGCAAATATCGAAGAAATTTTTAAATTTATTTTTAAAGAAATCTCATGGGGGCAGCATAATTCTGCCATAAAATATACATTGAAAAGATGTTGAAATGATCTGTGTAATTCGACCCCGTAGCGTGACCTCTCAATTTTGTCTGTGTCTTAAGCCTAAAAAATAGACCTAACTGATCCTAAGTTATTTAGATTTTGGAACGAACGGGAATGAATATCTTAGGCCTACTTTGAATTAGTTGTGAAAGCCTAAATGATCCTAAGTTATTTGAATAGAATTTTCATACAGGAATGTCTTAAGCCTATTTTGACTCAGTTTCTTAATAGGCCTAACTGATCCGAAGTTATTTGATTTTTACAAAAGAGGGGGGGATAAATGTCTTAAGCCTAGTTTGAATCAGTTTCGCAAGCCTAACTAGGTCTAACTATGTGTTGATCCAAAGTTACGATTTACGGAATTTCCAGTATATATAGATGTCTAGATTCAGAGGAGAATGTCTTAAGCCTATTTTTGAATCTGGCCTACTACAGCAAAGGAAGATATAGTGACAAAATGACGTCATTATATCAACAGGCTGTATCTCTTACTTCCTGCATTTTCAAAAAAAACCACCCTTTTAACAAATAATAGTCTTGGATTTGTTTAAGAAATGGGTTAAAGATAAAGAAAGTAGCGTATAATTGCTAAATTTCTCGGTGTATATACGATATAATTCATATATCTATGAATTGCTATTATACTTTTAAAAAGAAGCTCCTCAATTTATAATTTATGCGAAGGAAACAAAAATACTTTTGTTTCTTAGTAAAAAAAACCCAAATGTAAATCAAACAACAATTAGAGCAAAGACAGAATTTAAGTTAATTAGGGTTCTCTTAACTCCCACTTCTGTCGAACTACCGAGAATCTGAAAAAGCAAAGTAGGACAAGTCTAGAAACAATCCGGAAATATATGTATTAAGTGTTCACTAATTTACAATAAATATTTTTAAAATTAACATAAGACAATAAAAGTCAATTGATATACCTTAATTCTTTAGAAAGAAAAAAAGAAATACGGGAATAATAACACACTATGAACCCATATCACTGCTTTGTTTCAGGGTCAATGGGTTAGATTTTTTTTCGAGGTTATAACTTAACGGAGAATGAATTGGAATACCAGCCAGCCTGCCAGGTATCACCATGGGGGTGATTGTGAGGTTTTTACCAGTGTATTTTTCCCTGAACTGTGTAATACCTGGTACGGAGTTTCGATGTAACTCCTATTGGCTGTGAATGTAAAGTTCAATTGAAGCGTGTACCGACAATTGTGGAAGTTTACAAGGGCTTGGGGTTTATGAATGAATGTATTTCTAATAAATGATATGATAATTATAAGTATGACTATAATCTAACCTCAATTATCTAATGAATTAGTCTGGCATACGAGGAAGGTTGGTTCTGTATTTAAATTGATTTATTTATAAGTAGTTTCTTAAACTTGTTCTGTAAATTGATGAAATGGAAATTCCATGGATCATAACTTTAGATCAAGACATAATTAGGCTTAATTCAAAGTGGGCTTAAGACATTCATTCATTCCCGTCTGAAAATTGAAATAACTTGGAATCATCTAGGCCTATTTTTATTCAAACTAGGCTTAAGATGTTTTCCAAGATCCAAAGAGTGCGAAAGGGATGGGACTGTTTGTTGGATTTCGGCCTTCAAACACCGAGTCTTCTTTCATACTTCGAGCTAAAGTCCTACCTCTACCGGAAACTTCCAAATCTTTGTCCACAAAAAGTCGAATCCTGTTACGAATTAACCACCAACTAAATATTTGGTGGTAGGACCCCAAAAGGTACTCATTCTTTACTTGGCCTATTTTAGATTTCTCTGTCTCCCTCAACAAACAGAAGCCGACAATCCAAGTACAAGTCAATTCCACAAGGATCAGAAAATCAATCCTAGTCAACGCCCGAAGAGAGCTAAGAATTCTTAAGAGCGTTGTTGAAATGTTCTGATGGTATATTAAGATTTTAAAATACTTCTCTCTCCTTCAAAGTTCTTTTCTTTCCAGATGTTTGTGGGTCGACCACCTTTTCCCCAACTTCACCTTGGAAAGGATGCTTTGAACGTTTTAAGCTCAAAAGTCAATAGAAAACGTAGTGTAGGATTTAATAGGTTTCTCTGAAACGCCACCAAGATAGACTATTCCATTAATTCCAATAGAGAAGCAGACACCACAGGGACGGGGGAGATCACCTTCACCCGCGCCATGAAGCACCGCTAGAGGCAGGGCGTGTCGGCTAGCCTCCCTCCGCTTGTGGTGAACGGGGGTGAACTCCGTCTGAGTTGCCTCTTGGTTGGCGCCAGGGGAAATAGCCTAAGAGAGGGCGGTCTCCTGCCTGTGTGTTGGTTGCTCTGTTAGTAATTAATGGAATAGTCTCTACCAAGAGAGAGATGTCTTTAAATGTTTTAGGGTACAAATAGATTTAGGAATTTTTGATCCTCGCCCTTTTATATTCCTAACGGGTAATTAAGAACAGGAAAAGGGGAAGCTAAGTTAAATTTTCTTATGTTTAACATCTCCACCAAAAAATGGGGTTTAAATCTCGCTACAGTCGGGTCAGCGGGCAAAATACTTCGGCGTAGGGATACGGTGTAGTAAAATGCGTAGATAAAATGCAGTCTGTTACGAGTAAACCTGATTGTAACCCAAAATCAAATGGGGTGAAAAATACACACAGTTTTATGATATGTCATAGTGTCAATAGGGTTAGGGTATATTTTGTCTTGACTCTTTTCTGTTTTCAAAATTTCGCTGGTTCACGCTTATTTTTACCGTACTTGGCCTTCATTTTAAGGATGTTTTCAAAAATAATTAACTATATTAACGTATTGTTATCAATTTATTTATTAATTAAAATTGTCAATTAAAATCAAAACTACTCGACAGGTTTTTCAGAGAGCGGAAGTTTACCCTTTTCTTTTATAATATCTAGCATTTGCTCACATTTTTGCCATAATATCTTTCCGTTTTCTGGTGACGCTGCCTTATCCGCGATCCAATCAGGTTTGCAATCTACAAAGTACTTCCCATTGACGCTCTCTACTTCCTCGGAAACGGCCAAGTATATCACCGGTTGCGCTCCCTGAGCAGCGGACTTGGCGAACCAGTACAGGCAGGGTATGATGACGTATTTGGTGTACCAATGTCCATTACGAGCGATGGATGTGTAAACCGCACCTGGATGAACTGCGTTTGAGGTAACATTGGTACCCTCTAATCGACGTGACAGTTCCAGGGCGTGTAAGAGGTTAAGTAACTTAGTGGTGCAGTACTGCCAATAAGGATCGCGGTATTGTTTCTCCAAGTTGAGGTTGTCAAAGTCAAGGGGAGCCCAGATATGGGTGACGGATGACACAATGACTACTCGGGCATTTCCGGTTTGTTTCATTAAGTCCAATAATAAGTTGACCAATTGAAAGTGACCTAAATGGTTACTAGCGAACTGGATTTCGGTGTTTTCCTCAGTTAGGGTTCGTTCATTACCTTACAACAAATGTATGGTTTAAAAGACTGTCATATAATTAGCCATAACACATTTAGAACATACCAGGAGGTGGGCTCATGCCGGCATTGCAAATCAAAACATCCAATCTGTTTTCTTGATCCAAAAAGTCTTTGACGAAACTCCGCACGGATTTATTTAGACTCAAGTTCAGCATTCGTACATGGACATCGTTATTCCCGCTATATTTGATGACCTTTATCTTCGCCGCGTTTCCGCGGTCAAGGTTACGACATGCCATAATAACTTTGGCACCACGTGATGCCAAATCCTTTGAAGTTTCGAAACCAATCCCCGAGTTGGCTCCAGTTACAATTACCGTTTTGCCTGATTAACATAATTAGGTTAAGCTTTGATTGATGAACGAATAATTAGTTGAAAGGATGTAAATTATAATAATAATTACCATCAAGTCTTCGTTTACTGTGACATCTACCTTCGCAATTCTTTAAGTAAATTTTTAAAGTAATCAACGCCAAGATTATCGCGTATAGAAGATATAGCATCATTTAATCTGCGAAAATGAAAGTGCGTTGTAGAGAGACTTGGACAAAATTGCGAGTGAAATCATGCGTTTTCAGTTTTCACAATGCTTGGATTTACCCAAAGATTTTCGCAACTTTACAAAATAAAATTTACCGCTCTTCTCTAGTCTCTACCCTCCCAAGTTAAATCTCTAAAATAGGTTATACGCGGTGTTCAACCGTAAAACAAACGAGTTTCGCCCGTCAACTTCAAGAAGACGAAACCGCGAGAAAGCTTTACTAGAAATTGAACATAACATAAACAGGACTGCAAACAATAAGTACAAGTTCTTTTTTTAGTCTTCTGTGTGTCATTGACCTCAAATATTCAACTTAACACTTTGATAAATAGTAAATTTATAAATTTGGTTTGTACTCTTGAAAGATGATGAATGTGTTTTATCTGGTGTAAACAATTTAATTGTCTTATATATATCAGATTTTTTTAGACTTTATACAGTCCGTAGGTCAATTAAAAACTGTTTGAATACAAACCCGTTATCTTGACTTTGAATAAATATTTTTAATTTTTCATATAAAATAATTTTTTTGTAAAAAATTTACCTATTTAATTAAAATTAAAATAATATGCTTATTATATTTTTGATCAATAGACCAATTCGATGTAAGAGAAAAATAAACCGGGGGGGGGGGGGTATGAGACTTTGCCTTCCATCTCGCTATTTGGCGCCTGCGCTGTAGTCTCTTTGTGTGGCGAGAGTGGCAGAGAACCAAGTATCAACCCCATTGTATGTAAGGGTTGCCAACCCCCTTTCTTTATCCAAGAGGTCTATAGATGGTTAGGGAGCTAACAACTGCCTAGGGGCAAAGAAGATACACGCCCCAGGAATGGAAACTGTAGCTTCCTCTAGTGTAAATTTTTGTCTCTCCCCTCCTAGTACGCTCCAAAGGCAGGCTCGGTTGACGGAGGTATTTCCGGCTACTTTGAAATTGCATAGACCGGAAGTTCCTTGATCAGCCCAACCCCGAGACATACCTTCCATTCCCGGAGCGTATATTTTCTTTGCTAGGGGGAAGAGATAGTCTGACGTCACTCAGTCCCTCTCTGGTTGGCGCGTAGAATACTGCTTCCAATCATTAGGGGGGGGGATGAAACTCCAGTAAGAGATAGAAGGGTGTGACGTTTCAGGGTCAGAACTGTTAGCTCCCTATAGGCACCAGAGAAAAAGTCCTACCCTCTCTCACTTATCTTTAATCAAGTACTCTTACTCTAGTATTCTCTTGTCCCAAGAATGGTCTGGGGGAACACCCCCACCCCACAAACACCCCCCCCCCCACCCAGTCAAAACCAGTCTAGAAATGATAGCATGAGGCTCAGCTACTAAAACAGATTCCAACAACAATATGAACCCAAAACAAAACACAACACATTTAAATTAACCAAATTCTTTATTTGGAACTATTTTTCATATTATATGTAGATGGTAATTAACCAATCAACTTCTACAAAATAAATTGGGTTTCACAAAGCATTAATAACACAGTTCAAATTCATTTTAATAAAATAAAAGCTAGGGCCATGGTGGCTTTTCATCAGGGGCATAAGGTCTTCCATATAGTTTACTTTTGCCCCTGAAGTCCGTCATTCGAAGGGTTTCAAGACGGTCTAAGTAATTGCCAATGGCAGCAGCAATGAATGGTATAGTAATCATAACCAAAACCCTCCCTTCAGGAATTGAAGGCATTACTAAAAAGACACCACAAATTTTATAACTCTCTCTTAAATATAAATATATATTAGTTTAAAGCGTACTTGTACTTGTAGTGATGGATTGGCTTCAAGAACTTTAAGCTTAGCTGCTTTGAAACGTAATGTTCTAGTATAATCAGCGTAGATGGACCAAATTGTTATGGTTGGGAATAAAATGACCAGTTTATAACGATTTACGGCTCTGAGAGCTAACTTAATATTCATAGCATGATACAGACCTGAAAATAACCCCATTTTTAAGTTAAAATGCGATAATATTTAATAGGGAGCTAACAGTTCTGACCCTGAAACGTCACACCCTTCTATCTCTTACTGGAGTTTCATCCCCCCTAACGGTTGGAAACAGTATTCTACGCGCAAAAATGCCAACCAGAGAGGGGCTGCGTGACGTCAGACTATCTCTTCCCCCTAGCCAGTTGTTAGCTCCCTATTAGAAAATAATTAAAACATTGCCTAACGATATTATGATAAAGTAGCCAAGGCTTAACATAACATTGAATTAAATTCATTTTTCTACTGATTTCGCTCAATACTAACTTATAACCCGTTTAGCGAATAATTTTAAGACAATAACGAATCGATTTAATTAAAACATAAATAACAATAACCCATAATTAAAAGATAATATCCAATTAAGCTTACGTTTATCTGTACAGTGTAAATCGACTCAAATGACCTTTTACCTCCTGTTTTTCCAATAGAGGGCGATACTAGGCGGGAAGCAGCAAACTCTGACGTCATCCTGCGCGAGATTCAATATTTCCCGCTTAAACCTCTATAAGGAAACAGCACCCCTCTAGCTTTGATTGTACTACGCTCTATAGGAAAACTACTTGAACTGCCAATTTAGCATAAAATTTCTTTTCAACTCAGAAAATCAAGGCTTTTAAAACTTCAGATTGTTTATTTTATCTTTTATTTAAAAAATAAGCGTGATAAGACACCATATAAAATAGGAAAACATGGATAAAACATAAGTGAAAAAGATTTAAGCCTAATTATTTTAAATAAAGTTCGTTGGCGTAAAAATGGACTAGAAAATTGAAATATTGTTCCTAAAATGCTAAGTATTTCCTCTTCACACGTAACTCATGAAATATATTGCGCAAAACAACCCGAAAGCTGCCGGAAATAGAAATCTTGATACTCGATCAATATTGAGGACCAGTTTCTCGACTCTGATCCCCTTTTTCGAATCACGATCGCCCTAAACAAAGGCTTAAAGTTAAAGCCTAATTCAAAGTTAATTAAAAAACAAAAATTCTTACAACTTTGCAGCAAGTTTGAATGCCTATGATGATCGTATACTCTATTAGTGTTAAGAAGACAAAAGCTATGCATCCTATGATCCAAACATTAATCGCCATAATGTAAGATACACTTGGCATATTAATTGTATATTGCAACGTCACTATCGTCAAAGTAGACGTCACAGAAAGACTAATACGAGCTGGATGAGCAGATGCCGGAACCCAAAAACTGAGACAAGACTTTTGAAAAAGATAAAATTGTTATAAATCTTCAAACGTCTTAATTGACAAGGCTTAACACATACCATGAAAACAACAAGAATACTTGGAACATAACGATTGAGCAAAAAATATCCCAGACGTCGACTAAGTTGAACTTTCCCAACAATACAAGAAAATGTACCTAATAAAACACATTAAATTTAATAAAACTTAACCTTTAACCCTAACCTAAACTAAGACTTGGGTAACGTACCAATATCGTACTTCCTTGTACAAGTACCGCTAGAATTACCCACAACATCAAACTGGGGTAACAAGATATGTTTGGTTAACTCAAAAGACTTCCATTGTAAATCAACAACGTCATTTGTATGTTGAACTAAAATACACGGTTTGTGAATTGGCGAACTCTGACGAAACTTATTATTCATGACTTACGACTCATGATGCTTATTTCGCATTCTTGTTGGTCATGAGGATAATTTCTCATGTCCATCATACAATTTAGCTTCAAACCCAGTCTAGAAAAGTCGATAACGGCTAAGTACTTAGTAAGTAATTGTATGTGGTGTTAAAAATTACCTCGAGGCCAGGAACACTGTGCTATCATTGTACAAAATAAAGTAGGTATAAGGGATGATTATGTCGTGCAGTTTACCATCCCGGGAATTCTTGAAATAAGTATCAGGAGTCCATATATCCTTTGTCCATTTATTGTCCAATACAACCTTCCCTTCTTTCTGGTATTTATCAGGTAAGGTCAGTCTTGTGTCCTTCCAAAATTGATGGAAGAAGATATCCATATCATAAGACTAGAAAGTAATTTATTGCTTAGTTAATTAATTAAGTTTAATTACGTTTAAATATCTTAATTACCAGCTCTTTCTCGTCAACGTTTCTCATTGTAAGTACCGATACTTTAATATCAACCGTAACAGGATTATCTAGAATTTTAATTAGTAATTATTAAAATTAGTCAAAATGAGCTACGACTCAAAGTATTTAGGTCATCATGACCTTGACCTTACCTCCATCACGTGGTGGTTTCATTTTATCATAATTTTGGGTATTAAATTTCCAACTCTAACTGGTTCATCAAAATTATCATCTTTGCTGCTAAATATTAATTAAAATTAATTGTAATGAACTATTTAAATAAATAACTATAAAAAAGAAACTCACTTAACAGACGTGTTTTCAACTTTGGCATATACTTGACCGCAATACCATACGAAGACAGACAATTTCAATAAATTTAAGTACATGGCCGTTTGCTAAAGGGGGGATGATTTTTTTCACAAACCTAGGAAAGTAATTAAAAATTCCTTTAAAACTTGTTCTAACTTCTGGAAACCAAGACGTTCCGTTCCGTTAGTAACTGAGAAAGATATCTGATAGACTGGCTAAGTTTCCAAGCAATCTTATTAGCGACCCTGAAATAAGCTAAAGTCATTTCTTTCTAAAGAAGTTGCAAATTTGTTTATTTTAGACGGTTTTTTTTTTATTTTAGCAAGAGATTGGATCCACGGAGTGATTTATGTCAACTCTTTTCACAAGTTGAACTTCGTCCCAAGTCAATTTACAATACACTTAAAGCTAAAACTATCCTATTTTAACACTGTTTTCGAATTAAACGACTGCAAACTTACAAGCGGTAAAAGTATAGGATTTTACGTTCAAAAACACTTTCTTTTCGATAGACATATACAATTTGTAAACATTATTTTTTAAAACAGTGAAACTTATTTTATTGAAAGATAAAGAGGTAACCGCAAATTTTCAGGGTGAATTTGTAATGACGAGGGATTTTTTCTTTTTTGGTTTATGCTCATAGTTTAAAAATATCTCTGGGATCAGATAGGAGAAGCGTGGAGTCACTCGTTGCAATTTTAATGTGAAATTTAATTTAGAAACAGCAGGATTATATCTCAAGGAGTGTCAGTGGACTTACGTCGTAAAAATATTACCGTAAATATTGGGGTCGCTTATTATAAACTTTCCCAGACTTACTGTGACTCTACGTGTTTTAAAGAAAATACTTTATATAGATTTATATTTCGAGAGAAGGGAAATTCCATTAAAATCACGAGACATTCGATTTAGTCTCGAGAAAATCAATTCAAATCGCGAGAAATTCAATAAAAATGGCAAGAAATTCGATTTAGTCTCGAGAAATTTGATAAAAACCGCGAGAAATTCTATATTAATCGCGAGAAATTCAATATAAATCGGGAGAAATTCGATAAAAACCGCGAGAAATTCTATATTAATCGCGAGAAATTCAATAAAAAGCGCGAGAAATTCAATAAAAAGCGCAAGAAATTCAATAAAAAGCGCAAGAAATTCAATAAAAAGCGCGAGAAATTCAATAAAAAGCGCGAGAAATTCAATAAAAAGCGCAAGAAATTCAATAAAAAGCGCGAGAAATTCAATAAAAGCACGAGAAATTAAATTAAAATAGCGAGAAATTAGATTCAAATCCCGAAAAATTCAATAAAAATCACGATAAATTCAATTTATATCATGAGCAACTCAATAAAAGTCTAGAGAAATTCAATAAAATCAAATCAAATAAATAACATTAAAAAATCAATGTACTTACTCTCACGTACTTGACACTAACTTATCTATCATATTTCACCGCGTAAACATACATAAAATACTTAAATTTTAAACTAAATAACTACACCGCGATACTTAACTTTAAACCCGGATCTTAATTACAGAAAATAATCAAGGAAAAATATCTGAAACTTTCCATTCCAATCGAGGGACCATCGTTATTTTCTTTACTTAAAATTTCCCAACTATGCCATACTAAGGCAGGAAAGGAGCTAGAGCCCAGCCTATTGACTCAGCAGACGGAACATATAGTAGCGGTATGCGCTTACACATAAAAGAAAGAAAAAAAAAATGCATCGTATCATTGCGGATAACGATTAAAATACCGAGGGTAACAATTAACTAATGAAACCCCGTAGTATTGAACCGTTTTATAACCTAGGCTAGATTAAAACGGTCTGCCATTTCCACAGAAATAATCCCATAATATACCTAAACCCTTTAACGAGGTATGAATTTTAATTTAACGCTATACTAGAAGTGAAGTAAATTAAAATGAAGTAAAACATTAATTTAAGGCAATTTATTCCGTATTTCAATCCATAATAACCAAAAAAGCTATACACAGTTTCATAAGTTCATAAGATATGTTCCTCCATAAGTTTGTCACTGGTTATAAACTGGAGCTCGTCATGAAGTGACTTAGGTCATAGATTCGAGGTAAAGCGACGCCTGGTGAGGCTCTGTCAAAGGCTTAGTTTCAGACAAAATAGGTATGAAGATGGAAGTCCTGCAAAACTAACCACCGAGTGTATTACTTCAATTCTCGCTTGTCGTTCTGTTAGAACTAGCTCGAGCTGTAAGTCTCTAGCATTACTAATTTTATGTAGTGTCATACTTATGGATGGAACATAGCTTATAAACTTATGATAGTTTTCAGAATAGGATGTTTGATACCATTTACACGAGCAGGAGGCCACGCTTCTTGGCACTGCACTTAGCCCACCAAATAGCCAGACATCCTGGTGTAAATGGTATCAATTCTCCATATCCTGAAATCTATAGCTATACTTCAATTTCATAGACTTTTACCGCAATGCTCACACGAAGTCCAAACGTTAATTTCGTTTACATTTTCAGCCGTTTTCTCGTTTAGCAATAAAAGGTTCATGAGTTACTTGAGGCGTTAGACGTTAGTTTTAGCTAGACTTCCGAAACTGCCTTTTGGTTTTAATCACAAGAAATTGTAGAGTTTTATATTGGCACGCTATGAAACTAGTGAATTACGTGGAATATTATAAAGTAATCATGGTATAGTTATTAACCCTTTTTGGGGTCTTTTCCGTTCTGTATTTCAAGAATTTCGTCTAATTAAACAACTCTCTGGAGAAAGAATAGAGATTAAATTTGGGACCAAAACACTGGAAAAGGCTAAGGTACGTTTTCCGCCTGTTCTTCGTGATTAGTTGACCCTTATAAAGTTTGATATGGTAAACATATTTGTGATTGTGCTTTAAGAGTTAGTCGCGTTGCTATGACAACGTATGATGTGGAAACTTGCACATACTTATATCGTGTTTGTGTTTGGACGCAGTACATGATCAACTTCAATTTGTTTCGTATTACAAAGGGAAGGTTTAACGCTATCTGGTAAATATTATAAACCATAAAACCATAAGTTTATAAGATATGATCCTACCATAAGTATGACACTACCTATACAAGTTCGTAATGCATACTGAGAGACTAACAGTTCGAGCTAGTTCTAGCAGAACGACAAGCGAGAATTGAAGTCCTACACTAGGTGGTTAATTTTGCAGGACTTCCATCTAGGTCCTATTTAGTCTGTATTAAGCCTAAATTTGACAGCGCCAAAACTAGGCGTTGCTTTACCTCGAATCTATGACCTACTTCAATCACTTGAAGACAAGCTCCAGTTTGTAACCAGTGACAAACTTATGGTGAACATATCTTATGAACTTATGATATAACGTATGGGGAAACTGGGTGATAGCTTTAACAGTAAAAAAACACGGTATGAGCAAGGCCGTTTAGTATATCAAGGTCATTATATACTGCTCAACTCTATTATAAAAGCCATATTACGCGCGGATGTTAAAAATCGCGTTTTTAAGCTCCAGTTTCATGTCAGATGTAATAATTTCCTCAATACTGAAAAATGCATTTCAAATAATAGAATACAATATTTTTCCACCGCTAGTATACAGTAATAAATATTGCGTATATAGTTCATATTGTTGTTAGCCAAACCAAAGATAAACCATAGCAAACACAAATAATGGATTCATATCTAAGTCGCGTGCAGCGACAGTCCAGCGCGTTTTTTTTTATTATTTCACCATAAGCTCATAAGATATGTTCCTCTCATAAGTATGTCACTGGTTACAACAAACTGGAGCTTGTCATGAAGTGACTGACGTAGGTCATAGATTCGAGGTAAAGCGAGGGAGGCCTGGTTTTGGCGTTGTCAAAGGCTTAGTAATGCAGACTAAATAGGAAGATGGAATTCCTGCAAAATTAACAGAGTGTAGTACTTCAATTCTCGCTTGTCGTTCTGTTAGAACTAGCTCGAACTGCAAGCCTCTAGCATTACGAAGCGTCATACTTATGGAATATATCTTATATACTTTTGATTTCACATAATGGAAGTTCTCCATAAAGTCTAGTATTTACCGCCAAAGAATAATAGTGTCATAACAATAAAATACGTATATTATGCCCAAATTTAAGCTTTGCTATTGCTTTAAAAAGGTCAAAGGAAGTTACTTAAGAAACATGGAAAGATACTTTTCATAGATTTCTAGGAATTGAATGGATTTAAACATGATTCATTGTCTAGAGTGTAAAATTGAGATAACACTTATTTGGTATTGGCCCAATTTTAAATTGGACACGAAACTAATCTATAGAGTACCAAAATTTAAAAATATTTTTAATCACTAACTGAATATCTTTGGATAATTTGAAATGATATATGTAGCGTTAAGTTCGGTGGTTCATTCAAGGGGTTGGTAACGGAATTTCTTAGCTCAGGGGTTTCAAGATTAAATTTAACTAGTTCTAGAATGACGATTCCAACTTAGTGAACCACCCCTCTAAATAAGTATTTTTGTTGTTTAAGAAAAATTTTCTGGCTTCAAGCCTGAATCTCGTTGAAGGAGGAGACACATTTTCAAAAGTTAAGTCTTTGTGGTTTAGAGTAGATCGCCGAAGTTGCAGAAGTCACGCAGTCGACTTGTTAAGTACTTAGAAGTGTAGTTCTAGCGTAAAGTTAGGCCTAAAGGTGTGGTGCACGTGGTGGATTACCTTGAGATTGGAAAAAAACCTATAACGTTTGTCCTTCATTTAAAGGTAAACATTTCGATAATTTTTTCTTTATACAAATAATCAAATACATTTTTGAAGAAAGTGATATTTAACCGCAGGTTGCTTAAAGTGTTGAAGTTAAGTTTGTATATATATGTGCCAGAAATAGATGAAGTGGTGCCGTAGTGCTTGGGGGAAACAATTTGGTCCCATCACACATGTCATGAAGTGTTTCAGATAGAGTTATAACCCTACAAAGTTGGTTGCTGACGGATTTCAAAAACTTTGTATTTTTTTTATCATTACTTTTTCAAAGTCGATTATTTCTACCCCTGTTGGACCTATCCATAAGTATTTAGTGTCATTGCATAGAGGATAATTTGGGCTATAAAATACTCAAGGGAATTTTCTGGAACTGTTTCTAAGTCAGAGTTTAGGTGGCACGGAGATCCAAAATGTTTAGTTAATTTTTCAATCATACCTCATTATCTTGGTCCCTGTTGAATGTAGGGCTAAGTGGTTAGTACCAATAGATAGAAGGGAATTAGGGCTATCAAACACTCATGGGATTTTCACGGAACTGTTTCTAAAGTAGAGTTGTAGGTTCACTCAAACCTCCAATAGATCCGTGAGTGTTTAGTCGAAAATTTGTCATTGTCATCAAATGCGTTCCGGTTGTATTAATATTTCAATTATAATTTGACAGATGCAGGCGGTTAGGCTTTTAAAAACCCCTACGTTTACTCTAAGTGCTTAAAAACTGAAGAATTAGGCTCATGGTTTTCTGATTGACGTTTAGAGTGACTTGGAAGTCTGTCAGAGTTGCAGCCAAATTATTTTTAACTCGGTGACTGTCGTCATATCCACCAAGTTCTCACACGTTTATCTAAGAAAACCGTCATCTATTTCTTGTAAAAACATCCCTTATTGCAGATATAATACAAGATAAAACGTAAAAAACGTTAGGCTTAAGTTTCTTTAACCCAAATCATTCCAAAAATTCGCAGACTTTGATGCCAAATTATAGAGATAAGCTCGATTAAATCTTTAAAATCCGTAGTAAAGTTAGGTCAACTTAGGCTTAACGAAACCCCGCATTTCGTAATCAAAGAATTCCCAAACATAAACAGCGTTTCCATAGGGATCTGCCATTTACTCCTTTAGTCGGGTACTTTGTCATTTATTAATTAATGATTCAAATTAACTTAATGATAATGGGATCTCAATTAATCTCTTGGGTATCTCACTCTATCTAGAGCTAGGCCTAATTAGCAATTACCTTAACGCCACGTGATCTCCAAACCCTCAACAAAAGCGCGAGACGGCCTCGTGCAGAATATAGTGATATATAATTGGGTAAAAACCACGGGAAAACAACTCATAAAAGGAGGGAAAGATAAAAGCCTACAAAGGTGATTTTCACGTTCATTTCAGTCCAAGAATTCTCTTTCAAAATAGGCTTAACGACTCCCTAAGTTCAAGGCTTAGAATTATACTTATTGTAACCTGAGATTGAAACAAACCAACAGGGCTTTGGGTTACGAGTTTGGGGGTCGCTGAGAGACCGTTGTTATAGCAACCATATTGAGAGAGAGAGGGGGGGCACTATTTCTCTGTGATCTCTATTGTGCGAATCTCTGGTTATATTCGTAAGAGAAGGATGCGGAGATCAGATAGATGAAGAGGAAGCTCAAGAGGAATGTAGATATAGTTAGTAAATAGGGGAGAATTCATCCCACGCTGAAATGAAGATGGTGTTCACATCTTTGTCGTCTTTGTAAAAACTTGGAACGTAGCCCTGCTTCTATGAAAGTCTTTAGGTGCAGTTAAAAAGAAAGGCAAGGTAAGGTAAGAAAGAATAGAGCTGAGCTAAGCATCGTAAATCTATTTCTTTTGAATTATTAAAATCCAACCTCTCAAGCACGCTCCCATTTTCTCTCTTTAATAATTAAATATTTAAAATCTCAGCCTAGGATCAAGGGTGAGTTGTTTCAATATATCCATGAATACTGAACTGGCTAATATTTATTTGTTGAGCGTGCATTGAAATCTTTCAATAATATTAGCCACTACGGGGATAAACCGGTAACTTTATCCCGCCCCCCCTTCCCTGGTGTGTTAGGTTAGTTCAGTTCAGGTATGGTTAGGTTATATTAGGTTATCTAAGGGTTTAGTTGGGATTAAGTTAACGTTTTGTTAGAGTTAGGTTTAGGTTATTAGGGTTAGGTTTAGGTTAGACTAGGTTATTTGGGTTAGGTTAGACTAGATTATTTGGGTTAGGTTTAGGTTAGACTAGATTATTTGGGTTAGGTTTAGGCTAGACTAGGTTATTTGGGTTAGGTTTAGGTTAGACTAGGTTATTTGGGTTAGGTTTAGGTTAGACTAGGTTATTTGGGTTAGGTTTAGGTTAGACTAGGTTATTTGGGTTAGGTTTAGGTTAGACTAGGTTATTTGGGTTAGGTTTAGGTTAGACTAGGTTATTTGGGTTAGGTTTAGGTTAGACTAGGTTATTTGGGTTAGGTTTAGATTATATTAGGTTATTTGGGTTAGGTTTAGATTATATTAGGTTATTTGGGTTAGGTTTTAGGTTTGGTTCGGTTCATGCCCAAAGGAAATAGTTCTGTTTATCACCAAGAAGGCAAGGATGTTTGCATAGATCTGAAGTTCAGTATTCTTGGCATAATTAAACTAATTCAAATTCTAGGTATTTATTACCCCGCTGTTTCGATCATGTTTATGGTATCATAAATATTTTCATTCAAATGTAATTAAAACTCGGGGAGCAAAGTTAGGTTCATTAGACCCAAAATGGAAATACATATTATATTTTTCCAAAATTTATTTTTACTTCTTTTGGCGTGTTCTTTTGCATAAAGTGGTGTGGTGGCCTATTTGCATGATGATATAGATTTTGCAATTTAGTTTAGGGACACACGCTATACATGATAATATATATGGAAATCAAGCGCCAGGTCTAATATTGATTTTCATCAAGAAAAAAAAATAATACATATTTTACGCCAAGTGGGTTCATTATCCTTAACTTCCAGACTATTAGTCTAGATACTTAAAGATTTGGTTTGGTAATTAAATACCGAGCTGTAAATTACGGATTTATAGCATTGTCAGTAAATTACCTAACATTTTTTGTCAAATATTTTAGTATTTTAACAAAAAAAATTCAATTTCCCCGTTAACTAATTACTTCCGTTTTAAATAAATTACAGGTAATTTCAACAAATATTACAGACTGTAACTTAGCATTACTAGTGAATTACCATTAATTTTTGATAAGTATATCAGTATTTTATAAACTTTACTTGATAAGATTATTTGCAAATTTTAATTCACCAAAAATCGTAATTAAATATTTCCCTAAGGTAACTTACTTAACCATTTTAGACAAATTACGGTAACCTCTAATTAGGCTTAACAATAAAGCTTGCAAAAACGTATTTATCGACGTGAAATGGACAATAATTTTTGTGTTTTAAGATATTTTACCTAAAATATAATGGTACGTGTTTACAAACTTGGCAAATAAGTTTAACAATAAAGAAAGTGAAAACATATCGATCCAAAATGGACAAGTTTTGCATTTGAAGATATTTTCTAGACCGTAAACATATCGTGTCTACAAAACTTTGTTTACAATGACAATATTAGGTCCAAAACGTTAAAATTAATGACTTTGAAATGGACTTAGAATATCATTTTTCAATTCGGCCTATCTTTTATAAACGGTACAGTTGTTTTATATTTAATTTTAAAAGGGTTGCAAAATTAGTTTCCTATTTCAATCGTTAACCGAGATAGAACTATTAGAGAGAAAGGCGGAGAAGTAGAATAATCTTAAATTAAAGGTTGCGTTTCCTTGTATTAGCTCAAGAGTTTTAAACAGACAACATAAAAATTAAGGTAAAATTTCTTAAAAATACAGAAAAATCAATGGACCGTTTGATTAAGTAATGTAACGTTTAACGTTTACCCAATAACTATGATTACCCAATTCATTACTAAACCTCAAATTTCGCGCGTGAAATATTAATTAATTTAATAATAAAGAGAAGGTGAACGTACTTCAATCCCTCATATTCCTTTTTCGAAAATAGAGTCTGGTGTGTGTTTAACCGCCTTATTTTCTTGATGCAGATTAAAAAGGGGGTTGATACATTGAAATATACCTGTCTGCGCACTCTCATGACACAAAACTACTACAGCGCAGGCGCCAAAAAGCGAGATAGAGGTCAGAGCTTTACTCCCGGGTCATTCCCTCTTAGTTACATCGAAATGGTCTATTAAAATTGGTTTTAGAGGGGCTATTCTCCCTTAGTTACATCGAAAAGGTCAATTAAACTTGGTTTTAGAGGGGCTATTCACTTTATTCCCTGTAGGCATACGTCAGGGCCGATTTGTGTGGTTTTAGAGGGGGTATTCACTCTGATTCCATGTACGAATCAGAGTCGATTTGTGTGGTCTTTTAAAAAGTAAATCTACCTAGAATTGTTTTTCGGTAGGGAACAAAACAAAACAACTTTAAGTAGGATCTAGAAACTGAATACCGGCCAGAATTGGGAGGGTAAAATCGCTATAAATAAACTTAAGCATAAGATAGCTAGCTACCAAAGTTTGAAAGCGCGTGGAGTATTTTGGCAATCGCGTTAGTTCTGCTTTGCTTCTTTTTGGGGATCTTAGAGGCTTATTTTCAAAAGAGGAACCGCGACCGTAAATACCAACCAACATAATGCAATCTTTAAAATGTCACCGAACCTTAAATTTATTATAAAATTACGTAACTTTAACCTTCCACCAATAGACCCATATCAAACCAGGGATGGGCAGGGCCGGAAACAAGAAATATTTCTTATAGGACACGTGTCCAGTGATACCCACTTTGACTGGAAAATTTATTGGACATTGTCCACTGTACTGCATGCGCAAACATTACGTCGCGTCTTCATAGTTAAGCTATCAAAACTTCGGAAAAATTTACTGGTCAACCGTTCTCTCTTAGTTATTAAAAACATTTATGGGACATTTTAAAATTTTATTGGACAATGTCCAGTGTCCTGTGCTTATTTCCGGCCCTGGGGATGGGGTGGTAGTGTCGTCCGGGAAATATGTGGACACAAAGACGTTAAATGGGGATTCAAAGTTACCAGTCCTGCCCTAACTTTGGTCCGTGTTACTTGAAGCAATATCTTAATTTACGTCTGTTGTAGGTAGACATCCCCGTTTATGTTCCAAGTTTTAAGAAAAGAAAGGTGGTCAACAGACCAGACTCTATTTTACCTCCCCCCTCTCCTACTTTTGTAAAGGATCCATTATCGATCCAAAATTGGAGATCGTATATTAAATATTTACATCTAATTAAAATATTTAGTCTTCAAATCGATTTTTTCTTTACCTTTAAAATCCCGCACAGAACAAAAATGGATACCTTCCAAAAATCACTGCCACTCACTAACACTTGGAATGAATGAAATTTTAATTGTTCTTTCCTAAATTTGAAGGTATAAAAAAATAAATCTATTCTGAATTGAAACTCGCGTGTCAAAATGGAGCCAATTTTTGATACACAAAGAGTTTCACTGTTGTGGCATGAAAAATTGAATTTTTTGGTGGTAAAAAACAAATCGAACTACGTGGATGTCAAAGGTCATATTTTTTTAGCTTAAAAATAGGCTAAACTCCAAAAACCTCACCTCACTAAGCTTTGTTTTGAATTTTAAAATTATTTTCGCGCAAAATTATTTCACGAGGGATTAATATATTCTGTTATACCTTTGTTTTTGAATTTTGTAATAAAATTCTGGCGCGTTGATAATGGAGAAAGTAAAGTCATGTGATTAGTGACATTTACTTTTTTAAAAAAATTACTCAAACGTTAAGCCTAATATGAAAATAAAAGTGAAACCTACTGTCAAACGTTAATGCGGCATACTATACTATACAGCCGTTGGAATACAATAGACCATAAACACATATACATATACATTTACATTTACATTTACATTTAGTTTATCACTAAGGAGGTCTAGAAGACGGCAACCTGCTGACACCCCCATTAACGCTTGAGCCCTAGGGAACATAACCTAATATAAAACTTAACCTAACGAAACCTTACCTAACGTAACACACCACGAATACTATATAGGGTGTTTCTGACAAGTCTGCCATAAAGTAAGGGGAAGCCCTTTGTTTAATCGATTTTGAGTTGAAAATGTAACTTCTATCTCCATTTTGCCACAAGGGACACTGTTTTCAAGTTAAGATTGGATGGTGTATTTTACGGAAGACCCCTTAAATTTAATTAAGAAACTGATTTATAGCGTTTTCCTTTGGGTCCTCGCGGAGCGCTCCCAAGGAGCAATAAAAATGGTAGTAGTAGTTTCCAGCTTCGTTAAAGACTGTTTTTGAAGAATAGGATCTCCTAGTTTTATTCCTCCATGGGAGCGCTCCGCGAGGACCCAAAGGAAAACGCCATTAAAGAATTATTTCTAATTTAATTAAGGGGTCATCCCTAAAACACTCATCAAATCATAACTCGAAAACAGTGTCCCTTGTGGCAAAATGAAAAATAGAAGTTACATTTTCGACTCAAAATCGTGCACCACAAAGAATATCCCCCTTAATTTATACCTCAGACATATCAGAAACACCCTGTATATAGATTGTCAGGTCGCCTGCCGTCTTATAACCATAAGAAGGTAACGAAATCTTACATTGATATCACAAATAAAAAATAAGTAAATAATTATTAGAATCATCTTACCTAACGCGTTAAATCTTTAACAATGTCCGCAACGTGGAAGTTTTAAAATATTATATGAACCTGGTTAGAGAGCTGCAAAATGAAAATATTAACCTCCAACTCCTTCCAACTCCAAGGCGATACACAACAATGACTCCATTTCCTCCCAATGCCATAATCAAAAGTTTCAACTCCGCAGAACTCCGCCATGCGAAATGTAAAACTCCTCCCAACTCCACCCATGAAAATTAAAATTTCTTAAACTCCTCCCAACTCCACCCATGAAAATTCAAATTTCTTAAACTCCTCCCAACTCCACCCATGAAAATTAAAATTTCTTAAACTCCTCCCAACTCCACCCATGAAAATTAAAATATCTTAAACTCCTCCCAACTCCTTCCATGAAAATTAAAATTTATTAAACTCCTCCTAACTCCTCCCATGAAAAATAAAATTTCTTAAACTCCTCCCAACTCCTTCTAACTTCGTGCATTAAAACCTTTCTAGTTTCTAGTCTTTGGAAGATTTCTTTACTCTTTAGAATTGGAAAAATAGAAAGTTCAAGTAAAACGTGTAGCTCATTAGTTTTCTTTCAAACTTGGCCTGAGATTGATATCACGAGTGCTTATAAATTATGATTTTCAAATAAGGAATAATATTTACTCATACAATTCTTCTAGACTTTAAAACTTAAGATTTGGGGAAAAAGGCGCTACGCGTTGTCGTTCAGTCATATTTTACGCTTAGTTTCTTAAATTGGCTACTTAATTAAAATCGGACTGATTCGCTTCGCAAATGCTATTTTAAAGGACAAGTCCACAAACTTCACGAATCAAGAAATACTAACACTAGAGTTCATTCTGTTATAAGTTGTGCCTGCTAATATGCCTACTGCTTTACTTTAATATGCCTCAAAGCTAGAAAGGAGACTCTTGTCAATGGGTTTAAGAGAAAAGGAAAGCGCCCGCGGCGCCATTGTGTGAGAGACTCACTGAGGGGGCGTGTCACGTGGGGTTAAGGGTGAACAAAGAATTTCGTACGAAGCTTCAAAAGACAAATAACGCTAAGGTCCGCTTTTAAATTGGAGCCCTGCCACTTGGCAGACTTAAGTTTTCCAACTCCGTAGATTTCCATGTTTTAAGATAATTTTCCATTGCCTCCCAACTCCGCAATTATAAATATCATTATTCCCAGTGCCTCCCAACTCCGCACACGAAAACTTCCACTGCCACCCAACTCCAATTTTATCTCAGAAAAACATTTCCAACTCCTGGAGTTCCCATCGCTTAAACGCGGAACCCAGCGGGTTTCGGAGTTCTTCCACGGAGTTGCAGCTCTCTAAACCTGGTTTTCAAAAACGTACATCCGTTTCGGAACGTTAAGCAATATAGAATCGAGTATGAAAAGCGCATTACCAATAAAACGCTTTTAAATTCTTCTACCTCTTTTGTGATATCAACACAGACATTACGAAGAAATGAAAAATTCAAAAATGTTTAACCTTTTTGAACTAATACGTACAAAGCCCTAACGTTAGCAAAAAACCCCACAAACTAGTAAAATCCCTTCCCCTTAATAACATGAATTAGTTCACAAAACTCTGATGATGTCACCGAAATAAAATAAAAACTTTCATATCTACAATACAAAACGGAAACCTTCAAATCGGAACGCGGCATTTTCACTTTTCATCCCCACCAAATTTTTCCCACCCCTTTTTATAATATTTCAACTTAACTTCATAGCGTTTTTAAAGGCGGGTAATACGGACCAATTTCTAAGTAACCAGTAACAATTTCTATTGATTATTTCACGTAGAACCTCCCTATTTTCTTTATATCAAAGTGTCTGCCCCTTTCATTACGTACTTAGGTATTCATTGGTGCGGGGCTGGAATTGCCGGACCGGACCGTAGACTTAGAACCGTTTCAGATAGTGTGTGTCCAGTCTATCGTTTAATGTCCAAGGTATTACGCGGGGCTTTTTTCGCTTTTAAAATTGTAATAACGTCAGAAAATGATGAGTAGTTAAATTAGTCGACGGGAAAAAAGGCTTAGCAGGATATGTTAGTAAGTTATCCGTGGGCGATTTTCGTACTTACGTGTTAAAAGAACTTTTTTTTCTTTATTTTTGCGTTGGTGAACTTTCACTTCAGAGAAAAAACTTAGAAAAAAGTTAAATTCAATACCATAAATATTAAATAATATTACTGTTTCATTCCTTGGTGGGTCTTTATCGGAACAAAACGGTACGTGAAATTAACTTAAACTCTCTTTGTAATTAAACACAAATTAACATACGGTACTGTTATATTTAATTAAAATAAAGATACCACTAATGATATATATGTGTATAAAATTAAAACTAATTATGCTTAATTGCTCCCAAGGGTCTAATTAGCATAATAGTAATAAAGTTCACTAAAGGGGGGCTAGAAAAATTTCCTCATTCACGTTTCTTAACTTTAAGCGCGCTTCAACAGGGCTGCCGGTAATTTATTATTAGAGTATCCCCTGAATGCAGGCTTGGAACTGAATCGAACTGAATTCTACAAGATTTTCAGTCTATTCTGTTGTAGATAGTTCTTAAATTGCAGGAGTGGCAACATTTGAACTCGGCACATTATCTATTTTTCTATTGAATGCAAGGAGCTTTTATAAATATTATTTTTGCAGCGCTTAATTGTCATTACTTATTCTTTTTTCTAAACAAACTTAACTAGCTCACGTCATAATAGCACTATATTTTGAATATAGGCTTAATTATAGACAGACAACGCAACGTTTTACAGCGAAAGTAAATTTCTCTTTACAATCTGCGTTTTCACCTGTCTGACAGTTAGTTATTACAAATCATATATACATACATAAATATCAAATAAACCGAACGGGTTACCTCTTCTCCCCCCTATTTCATAGTAGGTCAGGTGTACTTGTACTAACTTCAAATTATTTTACGCAATTACTGACTTACCAGAGTATAGATTATTTATTTTAACAACATTATCCATCGCCTTGAGACATGGGCCTCTTATAAATTATATTTTAAAGTCATACCATATAGACTAAATAAAATACGGTATGGGATCATGGCAGATATTACTTTTAATAGTATTAATGTCCATGGGGTTTTAATATAAGATACCATCAAGTTTGGTTTTATTAAAAAGAAAGTGAAAAGAAGAAAAAAAAAAATTCACGAGAAAAAACTTTCTCGAGCGGAAAAGGGGTCAGCCAGTTGTTCATGGCCAAATTATTTGACGTCATCTACAGTAATACTTGAGATTGGGTTTTTGGTACACCCCGATAATTTACCTGACGTAATCATGGGTATCTTTTGAAAGACACGAATGCCTTGAAGGTGTATATTCCTAGCTGTCTCTATTCATCTCTCTTTTATTTTTTTCGTGGAATTGTTTTTCTTTAAAGAACTTTTTAATTATGTCTCTATCATTAAATACTTCATTCATTATCCGGGGAATCGGGGAAAACCAACCCGCTGCAGTTCATGAATAAATGAATCAACTATTTTAATTTTTTAATGTCTTTGCGAATATTTAAATTTAAATTTTTGTAAATGAGTGATGTCATTTAAATTCTAATAAAATGAGGTAGGTATAATTTTAAATTGGAAATTCCATACCTGCAGGCGTTATGAGTATATATTGGATTTATTATTTAAAGTTAAACAGAATAAAACTGACCTAAAAGTTAATAAACCCTAATTAAAATATTTATAAATAATCCTGGTTTTATGGGTATAGAAACATTTGATCTATTCAATTATGCGTTGATATGTTTAAAACTATACACTATTAAAGTTAAATTAACACCATACTAGCTTTTAAAGTTAATAAACCTTAATTAAATAGCTTTAATGTTAATAAACCTTAATTAAATAACTTTTAAAGTTAATAAACCTTAATTAAATAACTTTTAAAGTTAATAAACCTTAATTAAATAACTTTTAAAGTTAATAAACCTTAATTAAATAACTTTTAAAGTTAATAAACCTTAATTAAATAGCTTTTAAAGTAAATAAACCTAAATTAAATAGCTTTTACAGTAAATAAACCTTAATTAAATAGCTTTTACAGTAAATAAACCTTAATTAAAATCGATAAAAAATAAAAAAAAATATAAATAACTTTCACTGTTATTTATATTAAATTTCAAGGTGAAAATTCAATTTTAAATAAACTTTCCGTTTTCTCTTTATAGATTGAAACTATGAAGTACTAACACACACTGAAGTACAACATTCCTGAACTCCTTAGAGTCTAAAGAACTTCTTGAAAAATGGAGCAGGCATTTCGCTTTGGGAATTGGAATGTTATTCTGGCTTTAACGACATTTCTTCTGCATTTGTAAGTGACTTCCGACGAAAACTCGATTACTTTATACCATGGGGTATCATTCCCATCCGAGTCCATGCCTTATAGACTTCGTAGGAATGCATGCAGCTTAATGGAATCGTTTTGCCCCCATATCTCCAACGTTAATCTCAACACGGGTTTTGTGGGTATACCGGGCTTGAGAATTTACTATACCTCACACCTCATAATTCTGACTAACGTCTTTCTAACTGTCGTTTCATTGGTTGGTAGCAACGCGAGGTCCTACACTCGCAAGCAAAGTGCAAGAGGCAGTGAGATAGATTATTATTCGCGAGGAAAATTTCGTCATACGTTATGATTAGTTTACTAGCTCTTCCCACAAAATCCGCCTAGATACGTTGAGTGAAAATGGATTTAGTACAATGATTCTTAGTAGCTGTATGCATTCCTACTTTGGTATATAGCAAATAATGCAAGGAAAAGACTAAACTAACTTCCAAATAGAGGAAATAAAAGTAGAAATCAAGGGTATAATCACTCTCGGTCGGATTCCATGTCCCCCGATTATGGGTTACGTTTAAGGGTAGGGACTTCGCTAGAATCACGAGTAATTCCTTCTCTGCAGTACATTTAGTACAGACCGAGTTTACCACTTACACTGAGTGACTAGCCCCTCGGTTAAAACAAAACTATATTATTATCGACATCAAAAATAATTAAAGCTAAGTTAAACTTAATTATTCTTCGTTTCGGTAACCAAAATCTCCATAATAGATCAAAAATAGGTCAAATATATTCATACCTTTCGATAGAGCATCAAACTGACTGAAAATACATATAGTGTGTTGCTCGAAATTCCAGACACGCGTCTGAGCTTTGATTTCATAATTCTATTAACTTGAAACTCTGACTTCCACAGTTTTCTTACTGACGCCTCTTTGAAATTATCGGAAATCTTGCCTCCAAACTACGACAAACTCGATCCACCAAAAGGAGAAAATGGTTAGAGTGCTTTTCAGCATAACTCGCTGCACGCACGTTTAACGAAACATGCCATTCCATGCTTACACTTACGATATAAAAGGCCCCGTTCATACCATCATTATACAAGGTGTTCCAAAAAGGAAGGGACCGAAGTACAGTGGGAAACCAATTTTGAGTCGAAAATGTGTAACTTCTTTCTCCATTTTACCTTAAGGGCCTACGTTTACGAGCTATGATTAGAGTATTTTACGGATGACCCCTTAAATGTATGTAAGAATAATTGAATTGAGGGGTCATCCATAAAACACTACATCCAATCATAACTTGTGTAGGGTGTCCCTTACAACAAAATGGCGATCGACTCAAATTTGATTTCCCATAGAACCACGCCACTGTACTTCGGTCATACCACCAGTTTTGGAACACGCTGTATTCCTTTAGTTTCAAATTGAAACCTAAAATTGGTGGTGGTATGAACGAACCTTAGTTAAAAACGAAAACATTAATATGTGTATTTACAATAACAGGCGGTCCGGTATTGGTGGACGTGGCGGTCAGCATTTTGACTCTTCGAGGCTTGGACGCTACCCAGTTGGTAAGTAAATAATATTTAAGAATCACACCCTTATCAAACATAGCTTCACTATTCAAATCACGTAGAGACCATATATGACTAACTTTTCAAACAGGAATGCATACAGTTAATCCCATGCTAATTTTTATATTGGTTTTGTGGGCCGGATTTAAGAACTTACTATTTGTCAAGCGGCCTCATAATTCTTACACTTTTCTAACTGTAATTTCATTTGTTGGTATAGTTCTTAGGGAACTCGCAGCGAGATAGATTATTCGCTAGGTAAAATAGAGCTATCTCTGAAGCCTTAGAGTGACGTCATCTATTCTGTTTGCCCATAAAACCAAAGTGATACCAAACATGGTCGCCCACTGCCAGAGCTAAGTCCATGATGTTGTAGGCACTGACGTCACAACTGAGATAGCTCTATTCGACATACGTAATGATTAGACTAGCTCTTCAAACAAAATCCGCTTTCGTACGTTGAGAAAAAAAGGCAAGCTACACAATGATTCCAATTAGCTGTATGCATTCCTACAATGAAACAGTCACCTCAGCGTCTGCGATTCTTGAAAATCGATCAGCTTTAAGGTTCCCTTTGCAATTAATTATTTAGCACGTAATTTAAGATAATCTAATTAAGCTGATGTTTTGATTATAAGCGAAGGGACGTAGCGTTTAATTACCGTCAAGTTTAATTAAAATTAAAACGGTGGCTTTACTTTAAGTTGCTAATGGGGCTTAATTGAAAAAAAAATTGCTGAGTAAATTTTTGTTATCATTTTTGGTTCATGCTCGCTTTTGGCAGATTGATCAGCTGGTAGGAAATTATAATTTTACGTCACAATAGTTACGCGTTTACGTACACGTTCGCGGTAAAACTATTCACAACGCAAATAGTTAATATTTAAAATTACTTTGATGTTGGTTTTTTTTGTTAACTGTTTTATCCTGAGGATTAAGCTACTAACTTTTAATTACTAAAAAATCACTAATTGCCTTTGGAATCTTTAGTCGTACGAAACCGACATCTTTTTCCATCAATACTGGAAGGACCCACGCGTGAAATTGCCTAAAAATTATTCGGATAACAAAGTCATCATGGACCCTAAATGGAGGGACGAATTATGGACACCGGACACTTTCTTCAAAAATTCAAGGGACGGGAAAGTCCATAACATCATTATTCCTTACACCTACATGACATTGGATAATGAAAGTACCATCTTTTTCGCCGCAAGGTAATTATTTACCTAATCCTTCCATGCAGCAAGGTACAAATGATACAAGTACCATTACTTGATTTTAACCCTTTCAGACTCTCCTTGAAACTCAACTGCGCGATGGACTTGCACAAATTCCCTCACGACCAACAGGAATGCGAAATTAGCATCATGAGCCGTGCGTTGAACTTAATAGTTAAATATAATTAGGCTTAATAACTTATCCTGTAACCCATTTTAACAGTTCAACACTCAACGGACAAAATGCTTTTGAAATGGAAGAAATTCTACATCACTAAAAATACTCTCTTACCTCAGTACAAGATTGTGGGAAATTCTTTCGGTGATTGTACCAGAGTTTATGACGTTGGTAAGAGTTTCTTAGGTCTTCCTGGGCCTTGGCTATCAAAATTTCAATCCATTTCAATGTCCCTTTTCTCCGTGTTAGGAACATTCTCGTGTCTGGTTGGCCAGATAAAACTGAAGAGACGTATTGGTTACTATTTAATCAACCGTTTCGTTCCTAGTATCTTGATTGTCGTTATGGTAAGTAGTTAAGAACAATGGCAGGCAACAATGGACAGACACTGATTGATTGATATGTTTTTAGAGCTTCATCACCTTCTGGGTTCCACCTACTGCATATCCGGCTAGAGTTACCCTTAGCGTCACGTCAATTTTGACAATAGGTAAGAGATGTCAACGGAGACCTAGTCCAAGTTGAGCGAGATAACTGATCCTAAATGTTTGTTGTTAAAACAGTAACGCAACAATATCAGAGTTCCATGCCTTCTGTTTCGTACGTCATGGCGATCAATGTATGGATCATGGGTTGCATAGGATTCGTATTCTTCACTTTACTGGAGTACGCGGTTGTTGTGGTCCTGATGGACCATAAGCCATCAGACGACAACTCATGCACGGGACTATTCGTAAGTTACGACAGCACCAATGAACTAAAACTAAAGGTCATCATAAGTTCATGACCCCAATAACGTGTTCTTGCAGTATTTCGGATGCTGTAAACGCAAGTCGTCATGGGAGTTGAAAAAGGACGAAGATGGCGAGATGCCAGGTGAAAATAGACCACCTCCTGTCATCCCTAAACACATGCAGGTCGACAGAGCATCCAGATTCTTTTTCCCGTTGTGTTTCATCATTTTCTTCACGTCTTATTGGCTCTATTTCGCTGTGCTTAAAATATTCGGTGAAGGCAAATAATTAACTGTTTCTTACGAACAACAGTCACTGCTGAACTTTGGAGGAAAAGTATCTCAATTAAAGGAGTTCCGAGTTCATGTGTTCATGAACATATTTGAAGGTCAAATTGGTCCGTTGTGATGATGTTCAAACTAAGACCATAAGTTCATAAGATATGTTCCATAAGTTTGTCACTGGTTACTGAGAGTTTGTCATGAAATGACGTAGGTCATACATTCTCGTAAAGCGACGCCTGGTGAGGCGCTGTCAAAGGCTTAGGACAAACTAACTACGAAGTATAGGACGCTGTAACGCAACAATACCATGCTCATACTTATAGAACATATCTTAATAACTTATGCTAAGACGCATGTCCAAAAAAAAAAGGTGTAAAAAGATTTAAAATTAATTTCAAATATCTCTTAAATGAATCGGTTTCCCCTTCAACATTCATATCTGATTATACTAATATTTTTCACGTAAATTTTTATATATATCAAATTTTTTGGGTAATTTATCATAAATACCGACTTCTTGGAACTACATTTAAATTTTGGAATCTCCATAAAAAATAAATAAATAAAAACAAAGCTATTTTGTCGATTTTAAAATAAAAATAACTCTCAAACTTTTGAAGAAAACGCTACTAAGAATCTCTGCAATCGTCAGTCTCAATTGCAGTCTTAAATTGATCATAATTACTACAGTTTTCGATAGAGAATTATGGTTAATTCGTAGCCTGCAATTGAGAATACCGCGAAATATTTTGGAAAATAATTTTTACACCAATTTTGATCCGGAATCTTATAACTCGCACATTTTACAATTTGTAAATATATAAGGCTTTCCTGCTTAAAATTAATAAGTCTAGTCTAGTTTTTTTTTTAAATTTGGATTGAATTGAACAAATTGAAGTTTGACCGAATTAGATCGAAAACGTTGGCATTACAAAATCCAATCACGTGTTTTTCTTGTTGAGAATGTTGTACTACGCGCTTTCAAACGTCAAACGTATCTGAAATATTTGTTGTGTTTGTTTTTTAACAAATAGCAGGTTGTTTTCTCTCTTTTTGACATAATAAAAGTTTGTTTTACAAAAATAATTCTTTTCTTGATGAAAATCCGATATTTTTAAGTATTGACAACAAGGCTTCATTGGTGCTGACAAGTTAAGCCTGACTCAAAAGGTAATTCGAGGCTAAAATACAATATTACTTGACACCTCGTAAATATTCATGGTCAACTAACCCTGCCATTTTTAAGGTTATATAAACAGCAAATGCCACTATGATTTGTCAGTTAATCTCAACCATAGAGTTTTAAATTAAGCTCTCAAGTTCAGGTGTTACTCTAATAGGGATTATGTTTGAAGTATCAACTTAAATGCGAAGTACTGTCAATAATATTGGTTCAAACATCAAGGCTGACTTTTTAAAAGGTAGGATAGGCCAAGTAGCGGCCGCGTAATTGGATTAACAACCTAGGGCATTAAGAAACCTTTCCTCGACTTAAGTTTTCCAAGGAGAATTTAAAAGGTACCATTTGCGTCCCATGGACCAGAATAATATATCGTCGGATAAATTTAAAATAAAATTAAGGTTAATATTAATTGAGGTAGTCAATGATTAGATTTTATTATGGTAAAAACACGCGAAGATTTCAAAGCAATGATTATTTTCATAAAGCACGTGCTTTAAGGAATTTGGCGCGAGATTTTGGCGGGAAACTAAAGACGTGGAAACCATGGTTCCTAATCAAGAGTAATTACGAGGTGGTGTTCGAGGAGGTTGAGGAAGGAATGAGGCCATGCTTGATTCAACTACTTCCGGTTTTAATTGCGGCAGCCGTCAGTGCTCAGATCAAGTAATTAAACGTTAACTTAATTTTGGTTTTGAAAGTTATTTTATGGTAATTAAGTTTAAATGAATTGGGAACAGCGTTAATAGTTAAAAAAGGTACGCTATATTGTCTATGGGAATGTAGTGTAGCGTCATGTTGAAATAAAGGTTAACGTAGTTGGAAGCCCTAAAAGTGCTGCGTGGCACGGGATCCAATCGTGGTAGCTATGGGGAAATGTTTAGAGTAAATCTGTGTGTTGGGTCGATTTCCTTACTTAAAATGTCTTCAGGACCATTTTGTCCTGGTTAAAAATGCTTAACTCTTTCAAAGAATGATTTGAATTGAGAATAAAATGACTTAATTTTGTATACCATAATAAAAGATGAAATATTATCTCTTTAATTACAGCGGCAACGGTCTAGACGAAACCGCCAGTTCATTTCACAAAATCCCTCATCCATCTGGTACGGGTTTAAACCCAGATCATCTTCATCATCTAAAACCCACCCCAAAATCGCGTCACGGTGGTACGGGACACCGGCGTCATCGCCAACAGCATCCATGGATGGAAACGAACAGTCAAGGTCCCTTAGAGGACCGAGACATCGAAGCTACGCGCACGCGTTACCCGGACATCGAAGGCCGTTGGCTTAAACCGGAAATACCAAACCTACCATCTTCAGACAAGAACAATAACAGATGGCATACGCATGACACGGTGGACTGTTACAAAAGTCACGAAGATGGTGTCGAAAACCTTCCTCAACCGGATATTGACGAAGATAATAACCATCTTGAGGAAAACGAAGAAACAAATGAGGAGGTAGTGGATGAAGAAAATATTGTCTTAGTCCGTGAGAAAAGTGAAAGAGGGGACATTGGTAAAGGATTACCGAGTGTAAAAGACCCTGAGAACAGTTTTGAGAAACCTAACGCTAGTAACGTAATTGCGAGCAGCAGTGTATCGAGTAGTCGTGGATCCGAGAGTAAAATCGATAGCAGTTTTCGTCGTATGAAATCAAACGATCAGGATAATAGACGACAGTTAAACAAATCTCGACCGTATCACGATAATGATCGCCGAAAACAATCTGCAAGTTCGAAATTCGATTCGATGCATCAGCGTACCAGTAAGAAAGAAAAGAACTTCCCAACGGAAGATAAATTCTCAGCGGCTAACAATCTTCTGAAGCCCTTCAAGGAGAAAAAGACAGTTTTGGTTATCGGCGACGAAATCGTTCACTTTTTACGCGGCGAACAACTTTACGGCTTGTGTTACGTAATTACGGAATCCTACGAAGGATTAACGGTAGCTGACGCAACTGATCGTTTGTCCCAATTACTGAGACACGGGGCGTACCCTGACCGTGTCATAGTACACGTTGGAGCCAACGATTTGGTCCTTGAAAGCCCAAACACGCCGTACATCGTGGCGCAACGATTGAAACAACTCTGGAATTTGTTCAAAGAGGCCGATCATAAGATAGACTCTCAAATTTTCATGTCCAGCGTTTTGCCGCGTCCCGATGAAGTGTCTAATTTTAATCCCAATGTCGCGATATTGGACTATAAGATGCGGTCCTTCGCAAACAGGGAAGGGATGGGGTACATTGACCATTATTCCGGTTTCACCAGGGATGGTAGGGTCAAAGAGGAACTCTATCGTTTCGATGGGACATTAAACGAAATTGGAATGAGACAGTTCGAAAGGGTTCTATTCCAAGATTGCGATGAAGGAGACGAAATGGGGTTTAAGAGCAGGTAAAGACGAATACAGAGACTCTGAAATACTATATTACTAATTTTAATTATTCAGGAAAAAGCCCTCGTTGGAACTTAAAGATATCTTGCCACTTGACAGAAAAAATTACGATAAACACGTACCACCGAAGAAAGGAGGTATGGTTTTGTTAATCGTAGCTTTGTTACCATGTTTCTAAGCAATAAGTTTAAGATCTTAACGACCTAGGAGACCCAACTACCGTCTATTTCCACGTTACTGTCCTAAGTGTGGATTCAATAGACGAGGAATCAATGGTAAGACCTTAGGGACAGGGACACGTTTCACATTATTGTAGACAGAATTTAATTCATCCAATTTAATTGCATGAATTTAGACGTATGTGGCAGATATTTTCCTCGCGCAAAGCTGGCACGACCACCGTTTAAGATTACCACAGAATATGACAGAGGGATATCGTATCCTAGACGTAGATTGGTTAAGACATATCTGGAGACCCGATTCCTTCATTAAAAACGCCAAAAAGGTCACCTTCCACGATATGAGTGTTCCCAATCATTATTTATGGTTATACTACGATAAAACTTTGCTCTACATGACTAAGTATTAACTGTCTACCTACATTTGAGCTAAGTATTTGAAACTCATTCCCCCTAACAGATTAACGCTTGAGATGTCCTGCGCTATGAAATTTGAGGCATATCCTCATGACACTCAAATATGTTCCATGATGATAGAAAGCTGTAAGTATCAAACTAGCCTGTCCTTCAGGACTTAAGCAACTGACATGGTAATATTTTCAGTGTCACATACAACCGATGACCTAGTGTTCTTATGGAACATAACAGACCCTTTGGTCGTCTATCCCGATATTGAATTGCCTCAACTGGACATATCGGACAACAGTACAGAAGACTGTACTTTACAATATTCAACTGGTCGGTTGACGTTGTTTATATGTAGGATAACAGTATAACACAAGAATACTCTCTTATTATTAAACATACAGGAAATTTCACTTGCCTAGCCGTTGTCTTCAATCTCAAACGGCGTGTTGGCTACCACTTATTCCACACATATATTCCAACTACTTTAATCGTAGTTATGAGTTGGATCTCATTCTGGATTCGACCAGAAGCGATTCCAGCAAGGGTAACCCTTGGTGTCACTAGCCTTTTGACCCTGGCGACCCAAAACACCCAATCGCAATCTTCATTGCCACCCGTTTCATACGTCAAAGCCATCGACGTTTGGATGTCATCGTGCACAGTGTTTGTTTTTATGTCCCTAATGGAATTTGCCTTGGTCAACCACTTCCTAGGGAACATACCAACCACCAAAATAATGCTGGGTTACAACGCCGATGAAGGATCTAGTCTTAACACTTCAACACAATTAATCGCGGGAAACACCTTAACTCGAAACAACGGAGACGTAAGCTTTTTAACAATTGAACTATAGACTATTCCATTAATACCAGAAAAGAAGCAAACACGGAAGGGGTGGGGGAGACCACCTACTAGGGTTATTTCCCTTGCGCCAAGAAGCACCGCAAAAGTTTGAAGGAGCGGTGGAGTAGAAACCCCCATACCTATAACGTTGCCTCTGTACCCTTACCTAAGGCACAGAAGTCCTCCCAGCATCCTCATCGTTTAGGTAGGATCGTGAAGGACGCCCCCTGTCTTAAAAATAGAAGCTAGTTCTCATACAAATGCAATGGCGCTGCACTGCAGCTCTTAACAATCGCCTACCTAAGGGTAGGGGCGTTCGCGAGGTACACTGGGAAAGTTATAATGGCGCAAGTCTCCCGTCATCATTTCCAATCCATCTTACCTCATTTATCCTTGGCTGACGGCAGTGCGAGTCTGGCGCTACCACTTGGCGCTTTTGGGAAATAACCTAAGCGGGCGGCCTCTTACCTGTGTATTAGTTTCTCTACATGTAATTAATGGAATAGAGCTATTTCAGAGGGGGGTAATGGCTACGTCACCAATGCTATTTGCCCATAGAGAAAACCCTCATAAAATGGCCGCCCTACACTCAAAGGCAGGCCCAATTTTCGTAGCAGACGAAATTTTTCCCCCACTGAAATAGCTTTATAGTCTATTAGGCATTTTAACCCTAATTTAACGTAATTTTCTTAGACTTTACGATCAAGGGCGCGAGCTAACGGAGGTCTTAGACCAATTGGACTTAGTAGGCAAGATAGTACGGCGAATATGTTTCCAACCCGAAATCCTACAACCAGCAGTGAAAAAGCGGATTTAACAATTGCATTAGCGATAGATAAATTTTCTAGGTTTTTCTTTCCATTAAGTTTCTGTATTTTAAATATCGTGTATTGGGTCACTTATGGAAAGATTTGAAGAAAAATAATAGTTCTAGAGAAAATTCCCACTAATAAATAAATAAATAAATAAATATGATTTTAAATAAAATATTGAAATTCTTTCGTTTTCAATTCAAATAATGACTGTAGCGTTTTCTTTTTATTTATTTTTTTCATAAAAAAACAAACACTGGTGCTCAATATGGAAATATTTACGAAAAAAAAAAAAGGTAAAACAAAGGTTGACGGTGATAGTTCATAATTATAATATGGTTATTTTTGTTTATATTTATATATAAATTTGTTTAAGAGTCTCTTTATATGCGTAAACGAAATAAATTAATTGGAGTAGGCATTTCCTTCGTGAGAAGCCAAACCCGTGATCTCGCTTTCAATGTTTTTCAACACCCATTGATGGTCACAAATTTCCAAGGCTTCCCATTCAGCCTGGCAGCCGATTAAAATAGAAATTGAATACGTGTATAATCCCCAGTTTCTTTTTTTTTTTCAACACCATAATCGCGTTTTAACCTCTTTACAGTAGATAATATACATCAATCAAAAGTAGGCTTAGCTAAAAATAGGCTAAACATCGTTACCCAGGCTAAACATCGCTACCAAGGCTAAACATCGTTACCAAGGCTAAACATCGTTACCAAGGCTAAACATCGTTACCAAGGCTAAACATCGTTACCAAGGCTAAACATCGCTACCAAGGCTAAAAATAGGCTAAACATCACTACCAAGGCTAAAAATAGGCTAAACATCACTACCAAGGCTAAAAATAGGCTAAACATCACTACCAAGGCTAAAAATAGGCTAAACATCGCTACCAAGGCTAAAAATAGGCTAACATCGTTACCTAGGCTAAAAATAGGCTACCAAGGCTAAAAGTAGGCTAAACATCGCTACCAAGGCTAAAAATAGGCTAACATCGCTACCAAGGCTAAAAATAGGCTAACAACGTTACCTAGGCTAAAAATAGGCTACCAAGGCTAAAAGTAGGCTAACATTAGTACCAAGGCTAAAAATAGGCTAAACATCGTTACCAAGGCTAAAAATAGGCTAAACATCCTTACCAAGGATAAAAATAGGCTAAACATCCTTACCAAGGCTAAAAATAGGCTAAACATCGTTACCAAGGCTAAAAATAGGCTAAACATCGTTACAAAGGCTAAAAACAGGCTTAATATCATTACCAAGGCTAAAAATAGGCTTAATATCATTACCAAGGCTAAAAATAGGCTTAATATCATTACCAAGGCTAAAAATAGGCTTAATATCATTACCAAGGCTAAAAAAGGCTTACAATCATTAGTAGAATACTCAGTAGACAAGTGTGCTTATATTAACGTTAAAGTAGGCTTAAATTACCCATTTAATTACCTTAAAAGCTTGTTTAGGGTCTGGAGGCATGGCCATGGCAGCTCCAGACATTTGTTCTTGCATCATTTTTGTTTGGTCCGCGGCTTAAATGGTATCATTTCCTTCAAATTTCTATATGTTCTCCTAGATCCTACCAAACCTTATACTCATTTACTTACCATTATTTTCTCCTAATACTAAGGTGTAAATGCTTCTTAGACCAAAAACATTCAAAAAATACCAAGAAGCTGAACTAACCCTAATTATTTTTAAATAATCCGTAATTAGGCCAAGTACTTATCAAATAAGCTTGGTAGTTTAAGTTAACTTAATTACCAAGATGCATCAAGTGAAAGTAGTTCTATTCCTCTTTGTAACATTGGTTTAAAACGTAACGTCAATGGAAAAGGTACCTTAGCTAAATTTTGCGAAATATTCTTAGTTAAACGTTTGAACTGTCAGCCTTTACGTGTCCTTACTCGTAACAAAACCAGAAAACGTCCAATTAATCCAACCTCCGATTAAAATCATTGGTAAAACATTAGTTAAATTTCCTTTTAGCATATCAGTCATCATAGTAGGATCGGTCATTGGATTTTGCGCAGGAGCCGGACGTTTCTGTGTTTTGAAAAAACCTGTTTCATCGTTGTTGAAGAAGTTTTTTCGCATATGAAACGCCTTAATTAAAATATTAACCCTATTAAAAACCAATAACAAACCCCCTGCCACACTAGGTCCCGTCCAATTGAACTTCAAACATACCTGTCTTGGTATATATTTCCCATTTTCCCTTAGAAGCCTACTTCTTATTAAAGCTTGACTGAAAGTTAATAAATATTTATTTTAATTCCGCTAATTAGCGTAATTAAATACCCCTAGTAACGTGGTTTAATTCAATTAACATATACACGAATCCAGAATCGGAAATTAAAGGGCGTCTTATGGCCAAGGCTTAGCAAAATCAAAGAATAAATAAATTTTCTCACCTATCTTGAACTTGTTGGATCTCTACTTTTTTACTAGACGATATTAAAATTGATACGTAATGTCGTAATATACCAATTAAAAACGTAATTATAACAATTGGAAGAAAAACCCAAACTCTGATATCGGAATCAAGCAATAATTCCGCCATGATGCTCTCACCAGTGTTCGACTAAAGTGTTGTAACTTGTCGGTGCCCGGATTGAGAGAAACAATTCCTTATGTTCAGCGCCAGTAATGACAACGCGGGAAATTCAAAGTTCCAAAGATGCGCAATTATGGTTAGCGATCACGTGATTAAATCATATTTCGATACTTATCTATCAAATAAAACGGAATTTCTTCAATATTTAGTCATAAGTTCATTAAAATTAAAATAGTACAAATGATAATACATTTATTATTTATTGAAGTTATTTACATAAGATGGTTCCTTTCTGCATTTTAAAAATAAGCTTTCCACTTTTAGCCTCATAGTGCTTCTATATTTAACCCTTGACATTATAGTACCGTTCCAAGCTGTTATATAAGCCTAGGCCTAAAAATTCTATTATATAAAACTCTTACATAAAAAGGTCTGCAAATTAAAAAAGAAAATAAACTAGAGGAACGAAAACTGAAAAATGTTGAAAGATCATTTCCGGATTCAATTACCCGTAAACACTCTAGAAAATATAATTCGTAGCGGCTTGGAAGGGGCCAAAACTCCTATTTACAACCTACCTTTGAACCATATGGAGCCAACCCTTTTCCCAAGTAGAATTTTCCTCTTTTGCCAAGCCGCTAAAACCTTATACTGCTAGAGCTTATCTAGAGAGCCTAGAGAAGTTCTCTAAAAATTATTGCACACTGGTCGAAGTTTCGCGAGGTTTCTCTTGTAGAGTTGGAACAGGAAACGGAAAACCTAGAAAAACCGCATCCATCGTCTGCTAGGAAAAGCAGAGCCGAACCAATAACGATCGAGGAGTCTTTCCCTCGTGCTTCCGGTTAAGAGAGAGAGAGAGAGCGGGATCTAATCGTAGGAGCACAACCGGGCAAAGTAAAGATCCTAGTTGCTCCGCGCATGCCGGTAGTTTTTAGAGCTAGATAGGTTAGAGGAGCAAAGTGTGGTGTGTGTCTGTGTACAGAGTGTGGTGTGCTTGCCGGCTCTTCCAAAAAAGATGGGTGGAAAATCGAAGAACAAACCAAAAACGAAATGGAGAAAAGTTTCAATAGGTAATTATTTACCTTTTATAACCTCTAACCCCTAAAATACGTCCTGTTCTAAAGCAAGCCCATAAAGATAACCCATACTTGGATAACCAACCCCCTAATCTTCCGGAGAAGGGATCAGAGAAGCTTGAGAGCGAGGCTAAGGCCCCTTACTAAATTCACGCCGGCCGGGATGATGAAATCAAGGACATAGAATATAATATCTTTTACAACTCTGACCTTTAAGTCTATAGTAAAGACACGCCTAAAAGCAAGGTTACAAGATGCTCTTTTAATTCATTACTAAAAACTGTGGTAAAAAATCGAATTTTATAAGAAAGACCCTGAAAAGAGACTGACCCAACCCCGTCCGACTGACGTCCACGAGGTGAACACTTATACATTGTACATATTGATCGGACCGTTATATAAAGGGTAACCTCTAGTGCAAATTTCCTCAACTGTCTTGGACAAATGATAGCGTCCCCTTTTACAACCTCCCACTCACCGTCGATTCCTGGTCCGTTAAGGTCGACAAACTCAATTGCGAGGGTGGGGGACAATAGAGGACAATATATTGTAGGACTGTCCCCCAAATGAGGGGTTTCTTTAATCATTATTAAGAAGCTTAGGAAACGTTTTCTCCTTATTGAATTGTATTTAGAAGGAAACGATTTTAGGATTGGTTAAAGATCGAATCGAAATAGGGTCAAAGTTTAGTAATTTAAATACTAAATATTCATGTTAGTTTTATCTCTATTCATTATAATTATAGAAATAATTCATAGTTATTATTTGAATATATATTATAGTACGCGTTGGTTCAGGTGTTGCCAGTCATTTGTGATTGTAACTCGTGCAATTCAATTGTTATCTACAACAAAACGGACATAAAATCTTGTAGAATTCAGTTCGATTCTGTAATTATCATTCAGTTCTAATAACAAATTACTGGCAACCCTGAAGCGCATGCGCAGTTAAAGTTAACGAACGGGGGGAGGTTCTCTGCCCCTTTAGCGCACAATACCTATTGTAAAACTAAAACATGAAGAAGTTATAAAACTTAATTTAAATAATATAATACTAAGAATTTTGTTAGATTTTGTCTTTTAGACACAGTTTTATGAGGTTATTAGAAATTCTAGAGTAATGGCAAGGTTCAGGCTTCACTGTATAACGAAGTACATTCAGGTGCCATCTCCGTTATATACTACTTTTAAATATATAATATGCATTATGATATATTACAACTGACATATTATAGGGAAAAATTTCGCGAAAATGACTTAGCAATTTTTACTAAAAACAAAAACCCCGCAACGAAAACGTGACACGGCACATTTCTCGAAATGGCGTCAAAAAATGTGACTTGAAATTTATTAATGTCTACTTATAGACAAAAACGTCTTAACTATGATCCCAAAACAGGACCTCCACCCGGCTTTACTTTACCAACTTAACTTGACTACGAATGAATGTTTATCTAAAGGGGATTCATTAGTATTAACAACGCTTCCAAGTGACATTGACTTTGGTTAAGTTGGCGCTACTATAAGTGGGGGGTTATATAAGAAAGGTTAGACGTCTAACATACCGTTTGGTACCCCGCAATAACTATAAAAAAATCAAAGAGAATGAAGCCGTAATGCTTTACTAAGAACATCAGGTTGAATTATAGTTTAGATGGTTGATGTCTTTGCGCGGTTTTACTCGGTCCTTTAGGGAAACCCTTGAAGAGAGGGTGAAAAGGAAAATAAAGCCATTCTTTTCGATAGCCTTAAAGGGAGGGTGAAAAGGAAAATAAAGCCATTCTTTTCGATAGCCTTAAAGGGAGGGTGAATTGAAAATCCAGTGATTCTTTAACTATAAATATAAGACCAATCTGCATAGTGAAACATACAGAAAATAATACAAGGCTCCGAATGCTTTCAAAATGCAATTTTGTTTGAGATTTCATAGATAATTTAAAGTTGCACCTCATCCGACCAATCATGTAAGATTGCTAAGAAAATTTACTTTTCTCAATTATTTTTGGAGTTTTGCAGCCATTTTCATTGAAAACCCTTAAATTCCTTAAAATTTTGTAATTATTACAAGACTGAAGTTAGAACTATGCCTAAATATTAAACGTTAGTACAAGGCTCATTGGGAACACTTAAAATACTCTTAAGTTTCGTATATTTTGGTATTCACTAATCACTAGCCCGTTTTCATGGAAAAATCCAGAAAAATTCCTTGAAATTTTCAAATCTCAAAGTTATTATTACAAGAATACGATCCAAAAAATATTAAACGTTACTCAAAGGCTAATTAAAAACATTTAAAATACTCCTATTTGGAGTTTCAAACCGAGTTTCAATGAAATATCCCGAAATTTCTAGGAAATCCGGGTATTTTCAAAGTAAAAAATATTAAAAACTGCAACCGTTAACAGAAAGCAAGCCACAACCATCTTAACTACAACATAACCCTGTTACTTTTCCGTCGTATCATAAGAACAGCTAGCTAGGCGAGGACCCCCTTAAATTTTGGGGGTCTGGTATTATTTTTAGCAAAAACCGCCCGCTTCTCCGTTTTCGACTCTTCTGACTGTTGGAGAAGAGAAAAAGAAAAAAAATTCCACGTCCCGATAGACGAAGGAGTAATATATATAAATATATATTGCTCTACAATATTCTATTCTCTCTCTCTCCTACATACCCCGCCTGCGTCTGCCAATCCCTGAACCTTAGACGCATGCGCATTGTTCCCACATTTCCTATATACACTCCTTGAGCAAAGGAGGAAGAAGAAAAAGCGGAGAAAGACCATTTTGGAGGTCTACGAATCCAAACCGAGGAAAAGCTAAATCGAATCGCTATTTAGGCAAAGTTCTAAGGGCTTTAAAGGCAAGAACTTTTAGGGTTAAAGGATTGAATAATTCTTGCGCATAAAAAAAACGAGACACGCTTCGCGGTCAAGTTCCTGACCTACTTTGACCCCTGTTGACATTTAAGTTAGGAATAAAACGGGGGTTTTAAACTCGCAACTATGCAGTGGCGTAAACGGCATTTGGTTCGTTACGTCATCGGTTCAGCCAATCATAGCTTACTATTGTGCCAATACCGTTTAGGGACCGATACCAGAAAGGGGGAGGACCAATCAACGAGCGAGGAGGCGGAACACCAAGAAAATAGCGAGGATAGTTCAACTAACACGCAAAATGGTGACTATGGTACGTATGTTTATTTTGGTTTTAATTTATTATACACCTTCAACTTCAAAATAACTTTAAAAAGTTGCGATAATTCTTTTTCAGAACCTCGTGGGTACGAAAATGAGAATGGGTTGCGTTTAACGTCCACGAATGAAGAGGAACTCTTTGAACATCTTCCAATATTTGCACAAAGTATTATTTTTAAAACACTAGGGTTTCACTATATACCGAGGGTATCGATCGGTCTTAGGGTTATTGCCAATAAATCTTTTCTCTTTCAAAAGCACCGGCTGGATTAGTTCATATCCCCCAAAATGGCTACTTTCCGTTTCCAGTTGTGGCTCAACCACCCACTTCCCTCGATGGAACGACGCCCCCATTGGCTGAAGCTCCTCCAGTACCACCGGAAGGGGGTGGTGGTGTGGGAGGATGTTACGTCAACGGTAAGACTGCACAGTTGAATGAGACATGATTGCATTGTTCGAAACGTGGTTGGTTTTAACCTACTGGCACTTAACTCGTAACATGAGATATGTAAAGCGACACTGAGGGTTTAGTAGGGAAGTACTTTGACAGCGACTGACCACTCTTGAGAATCTGAGACACGTCAAACGCTCTTTGACCAGAGTCAAATTAACATATCTCATAAACATATTTTTATACTAAATTTGATTGTGTATGCTCTAATTACTAACTAACTAATTAATTACATTAAGTTCTCAACAGTAATTACCCCTCTTGGAAAAGAGAATTCGACAACTAACGTGAACCCTTTTTAGGCCTTTGGATACCCAACTCTGAACTCTTTAAATACGGCATCAACCCACCACCAAGCACACTGTCATCCACTTTAGTGTACCATCCTAACGTGCCGTGGGTTCGGCTTCGACCAGTGCCTGGACCACCTCCGGGTGGCCATCAACACCACAATCACAACCACCACAACCATTCTCACCAACATCAAAATCATCATCACAACCACATCAGTAACTCTCATCATCACCAAGTAAACGGTCATCAACATGGTCCAACAGACGATGGAAGTGTCCCTCCTCAGCAATTACCGCCACAACCGCAACCGACCTCCATTCCTCCTAACTCTCAATACCTCTTGTACTTTACCCGTAAACCACCGCCATGGTATCAAAACCATAACCACGGAGGTGGTCACCACAGGGACAGGGAAAGAGGTGATCATAATTGGAGGAGAAGGGGTCACCATCCGTCGCCATACTGGTCATTCAATCACGCGTCCGTCCATCATAATCAAAATCACCATCAAGCTCAGACACTACCGCAAATACCAATGGAATTACTACCTCCTCAACTATCCTGGAATGGACACGAACAACTTTGTCCAGGTGGAGGTGCGGAGGAATTCGGTGCATTATCGACTTACAACGAAAACATACCTCTAGAAGACCAACAACAACTATTAACGAATCACCTAGTTCAGCAAGAAGTAGTACAACAACAACACTTGCAACATGTTGTCAATGGCCCAGTTGTAGTGCAACAATGCGGCAATTACGAACCAACGCCGTACATCTACCCTGGCTACAGTTTTGGACAACCTGTATTCGCGGGTAAGTTAAATTTTAACTTCTTTGTCTTGCATGAGTTCAAAGTCATCCTTTTCACAAGAGTCTCATGGTTGTTGTCTTAAGACCGAACTTTTGGTATGTGCGTCAAAAGACGTTAGATGTGGCTTTAAAAACTTAAGGAGTCTGGTGGATTGGTAACGTTGAAGCCCTATCTAACGTCTTTGCATCAACATATACATCAATGTTAAGTTTTAACCCTAAATCAAGCAGACGACACTGTGGTCCTCCTTTTGAAAAGGGTATCCTATTACATCCCTTTCCCTGCATGTAGTGGCTCTGAAACAATACTGACCACGTGACGGGGAAATAGACATTCTGTAGACATAAAAGAGACGCGAAGGGACGAACCTTTAATCTGTCCAAAAAGGGTGTGGCTCTAATAAACTTCGTATAGACAATGGGGGGCCCTCATTAGCAATTCAATTTAGGTACGCGATAACACAATAACGAAGTTCTTGCTGACTTAAGCCTAATTTCCATAAATTTACGTTCAATTATGTTAATCGTTGATTTGACTGGAAGTTATTTTCTTTCCGCTTTATAAAAGAAATAAGTCCGGAAAAGACCATTTCGTATTTCCATCAATATGACAAAACTATTTTTAGAATCGATTATACGTTGAAACGTTTCTCTCAACGACACTAATCAATACAGGAAAACAGAATTTTAGGGTTAAAAATGTACCGTATAAGAAAGGCGGGAAAAGATTGCGAGCTTTTCAATATTATATTTCAATAGAGTTAGCCTTTAACAGCGGTAGAAATTTAAAACGGAAAATGAATAGCACTTTACCTTTCGATAGAGTCGTATTTTGAAATAAGAAAAATGTCAATAACCCTTATGGGAAAATACAAAAAAAATAAATAAATAGCTAAAAAAGTATAAAAAATCAAATTCGATTTACTGAAAGCTTAAAGAATGATTCAACCGGAATTTGCTCTAAATAAAATACAATAATAGACTCTTTTAATATTATAATAAAATGGAATCAATAGGTCTGATTTTACCATTTAAATTTGAAATTACTTAAATAAAGGCTTAAAATAATGCAATAAATAAATAGCTAAAAAAGTATAAAAAATCAAAGTCGATTTACTGAAAGCTTAAAGAATGATTCAACCGGAATTTGCTCTAAATAAAATACAATAATAGACTCTTTTAATATTATAATAAAATGGAATCAATAGGTCTAATTTTACCATTTAAATTTGAAATTACTTAAATATAAGAATAAAATAAGGTAATAAATATACCGAAACTAAAGAACAAACTCGAACGTCTCAAGATTTTCTTAAACTACATACACCCAAGATGGAGGGGGAAGGGGTAGGTACTCCAAACTTCAGAAAGAGAGGAGACACTTGGGGCCCCATTTCCTCCTTAGCCCGTCTAGAGGACCCAACGTATGTACATTTATTTCGTAAACATTGGAAGCGCGCGAACGAAAATACTACCCTTCTGCAAACAACATTCTCGTCAAGATCAAAATTTTCCGTCCTTATATACGTTTTCTCTTCTTGTCCCCCCCCTCTCTTTCTCTCTCTCTTGAGTCTTGCTCTTGCGCTTCCCAAAAGGGATTAAGGTAAAGAAGGAAGGAAGGAAGGAAGGAAGGGAGAGGGTATGGAATCTCCATCTTTAAATTATATATATGTTTATTAACATTTTCCTAATGGGTTTTAAAGAGAAGTCAAATATTGGGTGGGTGGGGGGACATTGCCTCTTCTGCAAAGTTATTAATTTACCAGATTTTGAACAGGAACGTTGCTGTTTACCCTTTTCCTTCCTCAGCTTCGTGTCTATTTAGGTCCTATACTTAGTTTTCAGACTAGAAGGATTGATACCATTTACACCAGAAGGCCTGGCTATACTTGGCGGACAGAGTTGCAGTACCAAGTAGCCTCGCCTCCTGGCTGGTCGGTGTAAATGGTATCAATCCTCCTAGTCTGAAAACTATGCATACACTATTGAAGTTTGAGATTTACACAGGATTACTTCGAATATTTTAATATTAAGATTAGGCTTAACGCTTAGCTGCACTCCAAGGTTTAGTATAGTTCAAATAAGTTTAAAATTATGGAATACGTTATGTAATCGTTCTCAAATTATGTACGTAATTGGTTAATTTTAGCTACTGGCCTATAGATAATTAATTTAGGCTTAATTATATTATAGATTAAAAAGGTACAATTTAGACTTAATTATAGATTAAAAAGGTACAATTTAGACTTAATTATAGATTAAAAAGGTACAATTTAGACTTAATTATAGATTAAAAAGGTACAATTTAGACTTAATTATAGATTAAAAAGGTACAATTTAGACTTAATTATAGATTAAAAAGGTACAATTTAGACTTAATTATAGATTAAAAAGGTACAATTTAGACTTAATTATAGATTAAAAAGTTAAATTACACCTTATTTTGGCTTAGGAAACGTTTCAGGATGTTAAACTCCAAACCTTTCTAACAAAAAAGTCACATTTTAATTCTGTTGCTTCGAAATTTAAATAAATTTAAAAAACACCGCCCTTTTAATCCTGTACTACGTATATTAATAGCTTAGGCTTAGCAGTACTTTCCTTTATAATGTATTCTAATTAATTCTGGCATCAAATACAAAGCGCAATAAATCATGGAATAAAAGAATAACATCAAAGATGTTTTTTCCCGCCATTCTCCTATAGATGCGTTCCACGCGCCAAACTCCCGCATTCAAGGAGAAGCTAGAAACCAGGGGTTACCTTCAAAATTAACTCCTCGTGAGTTCGAAATGTCAAAGGTCAAAAACGCGCGTGAGGAAATCTATGGAACTTTAACTTTTCCTTGGAGTCACGTAGCTAGGTACTATCTTAAGCCTAATCAAACCTTTAAACTTGTTAAGCCTAATTAAATTGTAAGGACTTATCCCATAGATATAAGGAATAAATATATGAATATAAAGTTACGTGTCAAAGTATAGGGTAAGATTTTACGGGCCTCAAAACGGTGATGGATTGAACAAGCGGTTTAGGAGAGAGCGAGCGAGGATATCTAACAAAGGAAACCGTTATAATGTCTGTCTGTCTACTCTCCATTGAAGACTAAAGAATTTAAGCGTGCTCCGTCAAAAAAAATATTGCTGAGTCAGCTGTTAGCTAACCTATTGATGTGAGAGACACGGTACGGACCCAGAGGATGGCAACCGTCCCAAAAATGGCGGGATACTAAACCTATATTAAAATCCAGGGTCAGTTGGCAGCGATCATCGTTAGGATTAAAGAGAAGGTATCCGAACGGGAATCTTTCCAACACGCTAAGCGTAAACTTCCATTATTCCATAAATACTTCCGGCAATAGGGTATAGTTCACCTTAATAATTAGGCTTAGGAAAAATTTTTGGCATCAGTTTGTTTCTCTAGACTGGTTGGTTCCTTATATCTCAAATAAACTACATTAGGCCTAAAATAATAGACTAATATTTCACCATCTCTTTTCGGAAATGGATACTAATATGTCTAAAACCAAAAGTTCCAGACATAAAAACCTGTAGAACTCAAACCAAGGCCCAACTTTTACCATACTGCAAACTCAAATTAGGGATAATCTCCAACGTCATGGTATTCTCCACGCATATCATATTATACCAGAGGATACTAGACATGCTTAGCTGGACCTAACCTTAAGCGTGGGAGTTCCCGCCTAAAATTATTAGGCGGGAATGCGGGGAGAGTTAATACAGTTATATCCCCGACGGTCTGGTTGGTTAGGCCTAAGTGAGGAGGTGATTCGCAGCTGTAGCAAATTTAATGGATAAATACCGCCGTCTGAGGAGGGATTATAATTGCCCATAGTCTGCCTTTTTCTAACGGTTTCGGTTTAAGTACCCTTGGGGTTAGTATATAAGTAGTTTTGGTTGCCATTCTCTCGGTAATCATTCTTTTGGCGGCTCATCAACCGTCTGGCAACGAAGGGGTTAAAGAAAAAAGTTCCTCGGGGACATTTTTCTTAGTTTTCAGGGCTGCCATTTTACAATATGGCGGTAAATAGATCCCAAACGTTTGCCATTAAGTATAGAATATAAATATCAACCAGTATAAGAGAGCTACTGAGAGGGGAGATGCTATAGGACGTGACGTCACATCAACTTTGGTAAGTCTAAATTGTATCCCCTGAGCTGGAGACTTAGAATATAGCCGCCATAACCGAGGTTAGGGACAGGAGTGTGTGACGTCACGAGAATGTCCGTAGTAGCAGACTATAATAAATATTAGTGAAATCAGTTGAAACATAACATCAACATTATTCCCTAAATTAGATTTCTAGCGGCCATTTTTCAAGATGGCCGCAAATCTTTCTTAGTGCGTACCTACGAAATCTTCACCTTTCTATGTAAAGCGGTTTCGGCTGAGGGTTGATAATCAGTCAGGGTTATGACTGGTCATTCAAAATTACTCATATATACTCATAAGTTAATTTCTCCAATGTTAAGTACCGTCTCACCCTCCTCAGTCTTCTTCGGGGACTTTTGAGAATTACTTATAAAGCAAAAAGAGGAGACGACTAAAGCTGACGCGAGACTTGTCAGAGATCACGTGGGGTCGAGCTGAATTGAGGGGGTAGCTACTATAGGAGAAACTTCTTCTCTCTCCTCCATTCCTCTCACTGAGAGAGGGAAGAGGAAGAGAAAGAGAGAGGGAGAGAAAATAGAGTGCTGAAGCAATTGACAGGAGAGCAAGAGTCTCTCTTCTCTCTGAGAGAAGTCGGCAATGCATGAGCTACAATTCGCGCGTTAAGAACTAACGGCGCCAATCATTTTTGCAAAAATTTAATTATTAGCAATTATGAACTACTTAATGAATAATTAAATAAATCGGGTTTCGTGACATACATTCCGTAATTAAAATTGGAAGTGGAGACATTTCTGACTTAAGTGATTTTAGATTAAGGTAAGATTGAATGACATTTTATTTCTGTTTTATCAATTTATGGGATGGGTTAACTGCCACCCAACTCGTACGTGTACTTGTAGTCAGTTTATTGTGGTTTGTTTTATAAAGGACTTCTTTAAGTATACGTACGCGTTCTAGGAATAAGTTTAAGTTTAACCCATGATACAGAAAACGTCAGTGCTGACATTGTTTTTTCATTGGACAATTTATTTGCTGGGGTTACCTCTCAACTCGTACGTGTACTTGAAGCAAGTGCATTGTAGTTTGTTTTATAAAGGATGGCTTCAAGTATACGTACGAGTTCGAGGGAGCATGCGTGAAAACTTGGAACGTCAGTGTTTTCTATACTACAGAATTCTCTCAACAAGTTACACGTTTGACGTATTTTATAATTAGTTCGAAATTGTATTTGTTTATCCGTGATTATTACCATAAATACTTCGTTAAGTGTAGCCCCTTTAAGTTCAAATATAGCTAAAAAAAACTCCAGCCAAAATTTTCACTCCAAAAGAAATGTATATAGCTGCATGGGAAGGGCCATGTGTTAACCATAACAGTCAAGGTTCAACTAAATAAAGCCTAACATCTATAGAAAGGCCAACGTATAAAAGATACACGAATACTTTGATAAGTATCAGCTTTATAATTAAAATTAACAACTCTTAATTACTATTTAACTTAACATCAAAATTCAGAACCCTCTTAATTGTTTAAAATCTATTTATAAACTTGAATGTCTCACGTTAATGCAACAACTTTGCTGACAAATGTATGAATCAGCTTAAATAGCAGTCTTAGCGGACGATTTCCGGGTGCCATCGTGTTAATTTCGCGCCTTTTTTAAATGTTTTTTTGGCCGCCGGATGTAGGTATAAGTAAAAATCGCCGGATTCTAAATTTAGTGATACAGAAGAAAACAGAGAAAAACTTACGTCTATACTCTCAAAGCAGACTCCGGAGGGTGGTAGCAACCATTATATCAAATTAAAAAGGGATCGGAAACTAACCCATAATTCCTTTCACTTTATAACAAAACCTTAAAGGGGAAATTTACTTATAAATAAAGTTTCCGACCTCTTGGTTTGTTGGCACGCGATTCCAAGCACGCGAAAAGAAAAACTTTTTTTGTTTTATAAACTTTCCATCAACCCTTAAATACATTTACATCGGTTTCAGGCTTAGATTAGGGTAAATATTAGGCTTAAAATAGCTTAAATCCGTCCATTTTAAGATTGTAAAGAGTATATAGGAAAAGGTTTGAAGATTGTCACCCGGCGCGTTGACTTCAAGAGGGATTAATATAGCAAAAAATATGTTACTTTTGTAAGGCTTCGATATGGCTCGATTTTTCAAAAACCGTTCCCTGTACCGTTTTTAAAAATTTAGCTAACCCTGAAAATTAGGCTTAAATCGTTACGTGATTCTCTTTTATGTTACCTACGTTTCTGCTCATGTGCTCATGTCACTCAGTATTGAAAGTGAATTGGTATATAACGACAGATAACGCGTTGAACTGGAAATTTGACAGATATTTTAAAATGAGTTGACATGGTCTGAAATTACCTTGTCGGAAAATATGTATGTTTCTCAAGGCTATCAAATTTCTAATGAACTTTTTTCTTGGCCTTACGCGCTTGTTTTTTACAAATTCCTTGAGATACTAAAGGGTTGACACAAAAGTAATTATATTTTAAAACATATTTATTGTAACGATGTAACGTTCAACGTCGTTGGAATTTGGGTAAACGCATATTAACATTTCCCACGCTGAAATTAAATAGTCTTTGCAAATGTCGTGGGAGGGGGGGGGGGGTAAATAGAGTCTGGTGTGTTGACCACCGTGTTCTCTTGATATTTGGAACATTGATGAGTATGTGGGCAACAAGGGCTAATATTAAAATATGGCTTCAAACAATACAGACCAAATTTTGTGCAAGACTGGTAACTTCGTCTTTGCGTCCACATACTTTATTGATGTTGCAAATCGACCATAACTGCGACCTCCCTTTTGAAAAGGGTCTATATATTCCTTGACTTATCAGTGACCTTTTTATCCCATTTTAAGACTATTTCCCTATTTTTCCCTTGCCTGTTTAACCTTTGAACTTGCGTACAATGGGAGCTTTGGCAGCAACACAAAATTATAAATGAATTTAGAGTAATATTAACTAGATAAAGTTCTGCGACCTCCCTTTGAAAAGGGTGGTCTATTCCTTCCCTTGACCTTTTGGCCCATTTTTAAGCTATTCCCTATTGTTTTTCCCTTACCTGTTTAACCTTTGAACTTCCTTCAAATGAGCAATTCGGCAGCGATACAAAATTATTAATGAATTTAGGGTATTATTAACTAGATAACTGCGACCTCCCTGTGAAAATCTTGCTTTATTCCTTGACCTTTGGCCCATTTTTAAGATATTCCCTAATTTTTTCCATGTTTTTCCCTTACCTGTTTAACCTTTGACCTTCCTTACAATGAGCCCTTTGGCAGCAATACAAACTTATTATTGAATTTAGAGTAATATTAACTAGATAACTGCGACCTCCCTTTGAAAACGGTGGCCTATTCCTTGACCTTTAGGCTCATTTTTAAGCTATTCCCTAATTTTTTGCCATGTTTTCCCATACATGTTTAACCTTTGAACTCCCTTATAATCAGCCCTTCGGCAGCGATACAAAATTATTAATGAATTTAGGGATAGTATTAACTAGATAACAAGTTTCCTGGAATTACGGCCCGGAAACGCCCACAACATAAATTGAATGATTAATTTAAAACCAACCGTAAGGAAACCCATCTCCAATTTAGTTTCAACCGGAATTTACCCCAAATCCTGGTAATCCCTTTAAGCCGGTTATAGGTATATTACCCGTAACATATTCTGCGTGAAACTGGATTTTACGGGCGCGCGAGAGAGAAGGAAAAGAGCGCGTGAATCTTTTAATACATTCCCAACACGTTTCCATGGTAACCAATCTATCCTTTTCCAGGTAAACTTTTTCCGCTCCCAAAGGTAAAGAAAAATCCCTTAAAAAGTAGACGCCCAAAAGTATGTTGTACTACCTTTATACCTGGGTATTTTTTCCTACTTAAAATTTAAGGGTTTTATAAAACGCCAATTTCATTAAAGGTCAAATAGATAACCCGAATCGTTTTTGCACCTGAAAGTAGACATTTCGAATAGGCTTAACCACTTTTTAAAAATAATTACATTTACGTTTTTGTGTGAATACAGGGTGTGTTATTAAAAGGTAGTAGCACCCAAGTATAATGGGTTCTTTTGAGTCGAAAATGTTCAATGACATTTTGGCGTCCAGGCTACCGTTTTGAAGTTATGAAGATTTCAGTGTTTTACGGACGACCCCTTAAAATTAGTTAAGAAACTGAAAGACAATTTCTAATTTAATTCAGGAGTCATCTATAAAACACTACATCCAATCATGACGTGTTGAGGGTGTCCCTTAGGGCAAAAATGGCGATAGAAGTTAATAGATTTTCGACTCAAAAGAACCATTCCACTGTATGTACTTCGATTCTATAATTATCATTATTGCAACACCCTGTATCGGTCCTATAATTACCCTCCATTTTTTGCAACACCCTGTATCGGTCCTATAATTACCCTCCCCTTTTTTGCAACACCCTGTATCGGTCCTATAATTACCCTCCCTTTTTGCAGCACCCTGTATCGGTCCTATAATTAATTACCCTCCCTTTTTGCAGCACCCTGTATCGGTCCTATAATTACCCTCCCTATTTTTGCAACACCCTGTATCGGTCCAATAATTTCCCTCCCTTTTTTGCAACACCCTGTATCGGTCCTATAATTACCCTCCCTTATTGCAACACCCTGTATATCTCTATGGTTAACAGCACAAAAACAAAGCAAAGGTACATCTACAATTTGAAAAGCAGCTTAGTCTTTCCAATATTCAGTACAAAAACAACCCCTAAATTAACGCCGCCATTAACGCAACAGATTAATTCTTAAAAATCCATTAGAGACAGAAAGGTAAGGTAAGAGAGAAAAATTATTGATTTGGTAGAGATTATAAAAAGGCCCTAGAAACTTGGTTGGTTGGTAGGTTGGTTGATATTGTTGGAAAGGTCGTTGCTAAGTTAATAATAGATTCTCCTGGGCTTTTGTATCGCTCTCGTTGATGTCCTTTAGCACGACATTCGTTCCCTGCTTCATCGTGGGGCTTTGAGTGGAAGTTCCGGGCACTCGTTTCAACAACTGAACACCCACTCATAAGGCGCGTCCCACACAACTATAGTATAAAATTTCGTATCTTTTGTTGTCTCACCGCCCGGTTCTTTCAAACCGTGTGTCGCCCTCAAAGTGTCCATTATCCCTCAAGCGTTGTTTTAGGGTTATTTTTGGGTTTGTTTTAATTAGGCTTAAGTACAAGTTTGTCGCTTCTGTCTTGACTCGTACCAAGTAGGTTAGTAGAGTAACTGATGCCACAAAATTTTCAGATTCAAGCTCCCAATGATTTTTTTCTTCTGATCTTATCATTAACCCAAAAGTTCGGTAGAATGTTCCCAATATACCATAAGTTTATTAGAGATGTTCCATAAGTTTGCCACTGGTTACAAACTGGAGCTTGTCATGAAGTGGCGTAGGTCGTAGATGCTCGCAAAGCAGCAACGCCTGGTCAAACTGATTAGGAGAATATGGACTGCAAAACTAACCGAGTGCAGTACTTCAATTCTCGCTTGTCGTTCTCGAACTAGCTCGAGCTGTAAGTCTCTAGCATTACGAATGAAGTATAGGCAGTGTCATACTTATGGAACATATCTTATAAACTTATGATATACAGGGTGTTTCTGATAAGTATGTCATAAATCAAAGAGTGGAAAGTGCATGTCAAAGACCATCTCTCTCATTTTTAAATTCCTTAACATTTTCAAGGTTTTGTTTAACACATTGACTGATTTTTCTCTTTAGCTCCCGTGTTTCCGGTATCAAAATCAGCCAGTGAATCCAGGTCTTCTAGAGAAAAAGATTCACCGTCGACCACAAGATCTGACGAGGGAGAATCATCAGGTGTCGCACCGCAAGATACGTCATCGCAGGAATCAAGTTCTTCCAGACCCAGTTTATCTTCGGTTGGGGTCACAGAGGTCAAGGATAAAGAGGAAAGTGAACCACCAACTCCTCCAACAATAGTTGAAGAGTTAAGCCTAAATTCTGGTGTTAACAACAACAACTGCAAAGATCAGGAAGACCCTCAAGATAAGACCTTATCTTCTGGATATACCAAAGAAGAGGAAGTAGAGATAACCCTAACTTCCGGTTGTGGTGGTGATCGTAGTAATAATCCCAAGGAGGAGCGTGATAAACCGAAGCTTATTAGCCTAACCAACAACGACTCCAAGAAGGTTTCACCAAAAAAATCGAAAAAGTCTATCGTCCCAGTCAAGGAGGAACTGGTACAACCTTCCTCCGCAGATTCTTTACTTTTAGCCACACCAACTCCAGTAGCGTCTAAGGTTCCGGCTGCCACTGAGAGCAGTCCGGAATCGAACCAAGCTCAAAGATCCAAAAAGAAAAAGAAACGAAAGAAGCCAACGCGAACTTCCAACGACATGGTAAGCCTCTATAACTATAATTCAAGTCATTACGATATCGATTATATCGATTCTTTTCAATAACAGGATAAAGCCCCCGCCGTCGTGGCTGAGACTCCAATCCAGGTTAATGGATTATCTTTGGAAGAGAGCGGTGGTACGTCTACCGCCATCAAACCAGACTCCTTAGACCTTAAACTGAAGGAGCCACCTTCTTCGTCGGTCAAATTATCAAATGGCGAATTACCCAACTTCAAAATTGATTTGGCCGGTCCGTCTTCCATCAGGTCCTCCATGGAGGACGACGATTACGTTCCATCGGAGTGTTACTCGGTTCTAATCGTTTCTCAACCCTTTTTGGAGTTCACCGACAATCTCTTACGTAGCACTTTAGAAATGGCCCGCAAAGAAATAACGGAACTTGGTCGGGTTGAAACGACTGATGGCTTTCAGTCAATTGTCCCCAAAGAGGTCCTCGAGGATGACGAGGCCCTTAAGAAGGAGCTAGCATCGACTTTGGCAAGTACTCCTCTTGGATTAAACACAATCACGAGTCCCGACGGGTGCACTGTCACTTCTTCTACAGTCGAACGGACCCCTTCTAACCTTGACACAAATCAAACATTTGCAGAGAAGCTGGCTGAACTTGTTATTGGGGACTCTCGCCAGGAATGTCGTCAGATTGATCACGGGACAGAACCTATTTCTCTTCCACCACCACAAGTAGCGACGGCAACACCCTTAGCGTCCAAGGTCGAGCCGGTTCAAGAAGAAGACGCGAAGACGACCGCTACCGTCGAGGACAATTCCTCGGTAGCCATTTTGGCCCTTGACCAAAAGAATAGCGACGTGGAACGGGTCGACGAAGGACATATTTTAGGCCTTGTAGATATTACGGATAGGCCCGATAGTCATTTTAGTCGATTGCATCACTTAGTTAGGCCCGATAGTCACTTAAGCTTGTCAGATTCGAATTTAGTCGTCGATGGCCACCGGAAGACGGTGGATGATAGTAGCAGCGGACATCTTGAGCTTACGGGTTTAGTCACTGATAGTTTAAATAGCAATAATCACGACGGTAACGGTCGTATAGATAATGATCAGTTTAACTTCACCCCAAACCAACAATTCACCTCCATCAGCACCCAAGATGACGACGGTATTACGTCATCAACCCCTAATTTAGAGCGTAATAATAAATCTAGTCACGATATATTTAGTGAGCAGAAAGTAATAGAGGAATTCGCGGATAGAATGTTATACGAAATTGCCACGAAGGTACGGGAAGAGATAGTTGCAGATATGGGTTGCAGAGTAGAAAGCGATTCACCAGGGGTTTCTGAGGCGGATCAGTACATTCAGGACGATTCTTGGTCAGAGGATATCCATAACAAAGCGCGTAGATCTTCCCGCGACTTCGACTCTCTGGGGTCGGAGGATATCCATAGTAAAGCGCGTAGATCTTCGCGCGATTTTGACTCTCTCGGGTCAGAGTTTGACCGACGTTTTTCAATCGGTTCCTACCAAGGAGGTGAAAAATACGTCGATGAAGCGACGGCTAATTACTTGGCCCATCTACTCCCACCATCGGATACCATGATTAGAGAAACGGAACAAGAACTAAACAGTTTACAAAGCCGGGTTCTGGGTAACAACGCCAATCACTCTATTTACAAATTGGCCTACGACGAAGTTATCACTGACCCATCCGATAATGAGGCATCTCCGTACACGTCCCTAACTTCTAATGGACCGGACGTAGTTCACGACCTACAACCGGAACTTAACCAACAAGATCCGCCCGATATTCCCCCGGACGTCGTTGATGAGCGCATCCTTATGAGGAAAGACTTTTTACCACAGAGATTTGAGATTTTGGTTCACGAAGCCGACTCTATGAGTGAGGCCGGAAGTGAGGATGTTGAGCTTATACCTCATAGGTAAGCTATGTATTAAGATAGAGGGGAAATTGATGGTCAAAATGATACAAACCCGACCCCAAACGGACCACAATTAAGAACGATAATTATCTTTGTTAATTATGGACTAATTCTGATGGGGCCATAAGCTCTGGGTTTAATCTCATATTAAACTACCTTTTAGGTACGAAAGTGGCACTACAACAGGCGAAAAACATATCTACGTCAATAAACTATCATTGGCCACGGAGCTTCTACGAACCAAAGAGGAACTACCTTACGATGAAGAATTCAAACCAGTTACGGAGGAACCAACTAACAAATCTAAGGAACTGTACCGGGGGGATTCTTTCAAACCGGAAACTCCAGTTAAGAAGGGTAAAACCAACGCAGGGTTTGTTGGGGACGAGATGCCATTATCAGTCATCACTTCGGGACCCCGCGCTTCGACTATGAGTACCGCTGACAGCGGAGTTCAAAGCGAAGAGGAAGAGTCCGGTGACGAAGTGGCTGAAGAAGCCATGGAGGGTCAGAAAGACCAGATTAAAGACGCCACTACGTCCGAGGAGGTAAGATAGGAAAGGCTAACTTCTACTCTAGGACGTATTTTACTAAACTTTTAAGGGTATATATCAGGACCAGGGTCAAAGCCAAGAGGGTCAGGGTCAAGGGTATCGTCGAATGGGAGCTAAAACTAGAATTGGATCAATCCCGGCTGGAACTGGACCTTGGGACCCGTGCCTGTGCTGTTGCGTAATGTGAACTATAGTTCAAAAGCGTGGGACATGAGTGTTTGTTTTTCTTCGTTAAATACTTAAATTAAGGTCAATTAAATAAGAAATTGAGATTAGTGGAAAAAAAAAACATATTAAGAAGATACACTAGAACTTTCTTTTGGTCATTTTGATGTTACCGTTAATTTAATGAAAATATTTGTTTGTTTGTTTTCTACGTGTGAATGTTTGAATAATAATAATAATAATAATAATAAAACAAATGTATTACTATTTTTCATTTGTAAATATTAATTGATTTGAAGTATTAGTATTGTAATTGTGTTTTTTGCTATTAACTGATTATTATTAAATTTAATTTGGCGGAGGATTAAAAATCAAACCAAATTAGTTTTCTAAAAATAAAAATGAAATTGAAAAATATTCGATGTTTTTGGTTTGGGAAACAAAAATTATATATTAAAAATAAAAAAATTTAAATATATCTCCTATAAAAAAGTGCCATAATTTTTGTGTGGGCCAAGACAAACAAACTAAAAAAAAAAAGTGTCTTGATTTTTCTAATAAAACTTGAAAGTCTAAAAACGAATTTTATTATTTTTTTAAAATATATATATATACACTAATAATACGTTTATTAGGACCTTTAAGAATATTAGATAAGATGTTTACGGTTTATAGTAAGTAGGTTGTGTTGGTGACGTCATTTGACAGTTGATAACGTATATTTTTGAACTCTAGCACACTTATATTATTTGAGGCATATTTTTGCAGTTAATTATTTTTAACTTTAGGAGTTAATTATAATTAAGACAAGGCCTCATTTAAAATTTTTATTTGGTGACTAGAATCATATCTATGCGATTTGTTTTCCGTACTTAAGCCTAACAAAAGTTATGGAAGCCAAGGCCCATTAGACAACAATAGTACGAATACTAAGCCTAACAAGGCTTAGCAAAGCTAGCGTTAAAACTAAGTTTGGAAGCCATTTTGAAAAGAGTTTCGCGTACTAATTTTGTTTTAAAAGTAAAAAGATTAAAAATTAAAAGAATAAAGATGGGTATTTAAGCCTAACAAAGATTATGGAAGCCATTGCCCATTAGACAACAATACTAAGCCTAACAAGGCTTAGCGGAGCTAGCGTTAAAACTAAGTTTGGAAGCCATTTTGAAAAGAGTTTCGCGAACTAATTTTGTTTTTAAAAGTAAAAAGATTAAAAATTATAAGAATAAAGATGGATATTGCTCAGAATAGTGACAAAGTTTCCCGATTTATTTCCTTCTGTCTGTAAATGCGTGATGGGTATAGTGGGCTAAGAAAGATAACAAAAAAACACCCCAAGTACTTTTAAATTTTGTATTTAAAGCTAAGCGTATTTTTTAAAAAATCAGTTTTCCAAACCTTTGTAAAAATCAGCCAAAAACGTAACGTTTGGAAGCAGACTTTTAACTTTGGCAGGAATTTGGCTTTGAGGTGCCAAAGAGGAATCAGAATTCCATATTTGAACTAAGTCATCTTTATCACGAACAGTCACTGTTACTCCACAGATATCATCGCCTTTTAAGACAAATATGTCTTTTAGGCACGACTAAAACATTCCCACTAAGTAACCAACCAACTGACCTTCAGCTAAATCATTCAGAAATTGTTCCCCAATGGCTGCTAAGAGGAATTCTTTCCAAACCATTTCCTTTTAAATAAAGACATATGAACTACATCTATTTGGGGCAATAGGGGGCCGTTTCATATATTTTACTAACCACGTCTTTATGCGAGATTTTAAACCTCCACGCACCCCCTTTACGATTAAGTTCATCTTCCCAAAGTGGTTTCCTATCAGCTCTCATTAAATGGTAACTATGGTTACATTTTAAACTGGTAACTGATGGTATATTATTATACACGCTCCAAAACTTTTGAACAGTATCAACCGTGTATATTTTCTTCAAATTAGCCTCAAATTCGTCCACAGTAGCCCCTCTTTCCGTCCTAAACGTTGCAAAGATGGCAAGCACATGTGCAAGGCCATTTTGAAACTAAGCGCCATTTTTCTAGTCTTACCCCCCTCACCCCCACCCCTTTCCTTTGTCAAAGATTACTCAAATAAATCTTACTTGTCAAGCCAAAAAGTCCATCCTGTGTTCAAAGGCACCAAAGAATCATCGTAATTCGCGTTTGAATTAATATTTTCGTTAATACTTTTCTCGAAATTTTCCGATATTTCCATTGCAAACTTCGTAAATACGATTTTAATCGTTAAGCCTTGGCTACGGAAAATTCCATAGACATTATAACACTATTAAAACCTAGACAAACTATTGGGGAAAGCGGTCCTTGAACGTTTTTGTGAGGGATTTTTCGCTTCTCCTCCTTCGCATGTGTGATAGGGTGAATGACTGGTGGCGCCCCCTATCCACGAGCGAAGGAGTTATTAATAAGGAGTAGTGGCACTCTATGTTAACTCCCTATAGGGAATAATAAGTCAAAACCTCGGAGATGCCATTACTCCATTTTAGACGAGCTAAGAGCGGAAAAACGTATTTTATAAATTTTACACCTGTAAAATCTTTTAAAAAACACTTGGAACTTGTATTTCTACTTACTTTCGAGGAAATACCACCGTTTTCTGAAGGTAAGAGTCTTTTTTATACATTTATTAGTAATAAAAACATTTAAGGCGAGCTAAGCCTTGGTCTTGTAAAACACGGCAGATTAGTGATTTTGAAAACGACGCTAATCCTCGCGCTAATCACTAATCTGCCGTGTTTTACAAGACCAAGGCTTAGCTCGCCTTAAATGTTTTTATTACTAATAAATGTATAAAAAAAGACTCTTACCTTCAGAAAACGGTGGTATTTCCTCGAAAGTAGAAATACAAGTTCCAAGTGTTTTTTAAAAGATTTTACAGGTGTAAAATTTATAAAATACGTTTTTCCGCTCTTAGCTCGTCTAAAATGGAGTAATGGCATCTCCGAGGTTTTGACTTATTATTCCCTATAGGGAGTTAACATAGAGTGCCACTACTCTAAGCTCATCCTTATTAATAACTCCTTCGCTCGTCGATAGGGGGGCGCCACCAGTCTTTCACCCCATCACACATGCGAAGGGGCGAATGCCCTAAAACCGTCACAAAAATGACTCTCAACTGTTCCTCTTGTATCTCTATGGAAAATTCTCTTCACCCTTCTAGAACCTTCGCACTAGCAATAACAAATGAATTGAAATTCCACTAAAATACCGTTCTCTTATTGGTCGAAACACTTCGCGCGTGTTACTACACTCTCACGTAAGATTGGTATAATGTCGTTCAGTGCAATCTATTAAGCTTAACCGAATTGAGAAAACAATTTAGTTAATATTTTCATTTCAACAACTGAACGCATTATTGGATTCAGTACCAATATAAGTTGAAAGCACTGTAGTAAGGTTCACATTCCGGAAATTACTGGCGTCAAAAAAATCACATGATTTATCTTTTTATTTGATCTTATAGATGGGAGTAAAAATGGCGACCACCAACAACGGTATTTTTTGGTTCTTATGTTTCTTCCTGGCTTTTATTTGCCAAGGAGTGTCAGCTTCTGATTTTGATGCCGGAGATGCGTTGGCCCTAATACTTGGATTGGTAAAATATAATTTATTAATTAACAACCCTTCCCTATACTAAAAGTCAATTACCAATAAGGAAACTATACCCCTTCTTAAATGGCGATACCTTAATCACTATCTTAATTAATTAACAGGTAATTAGTCTCCTTGGAATGTGCGCGTGTTTAGGATGTTATGCTAGAAGCAGAGCTGGATATTAAAAAAGTATATAAAGTTTGGGGAAAGAAAATCAGAGATGACGTGATAAAAATTAAATAAGAAAAGTCATGTTTTCATCAATTCAATGTTTTGGCTTCATAAACATACATCAATAAATCATTCATAAAAAAAATATATATTTAAATCCTAACATGTTTTTTGACACAAATGTTGATTAAATTCAATTAAATTAAAATAAAACATAAATATGAACAATTCTTTATGTCCAGTCAAAAAAAGCACTAATGTTACAATTACAAGAATGCCTAAAATATGTAAATTGATGTAAATTAATCTAAAATTTATTAAATTAAGAATTTTGCTAAATAAAATGCTTTAGTTATTAGTTTATTTCTAATTTAGATTAAAAAAATGTGCGCAGTCATTAAAAACTTTCCATAATTATTTTATTTACAAAAATATACAGTATTCAAAACACTTTCAAGAGGAATTTTCAATTTAATTTGCTGATATCCTCATATTTCATATTATTTATGACTCTTCCTCTAGTTGGTCCCTTAAAAAAAAACAATGAAATATGATTAATTTAATTTAATTAAAGGGAGGGTGAAGTAGAAAATCAAGTGATTTTTTATCGATTCTTCTACTAATTATAAGACCAGTCTGCATAGTGAAACATTCAGGAAATACCAACTCCGAATTATTTTAAAATTCAAATTAGGTTCAGATTTAAAGGATAATTTTAAAGAAGGACTTCCGACCAATCGCGTAACGCCCTGCCTTTTTATTAACAAAATTCTCGTGACACTTAATGTGTTGAATGAAATTTATCACGAGATTTGATAAAATTCGCGCGCGATGTGATAATTGTGGCGCGAGACACGGAGCGTGCCACGAGAATTTTGTTAACAAAAAGGCAGGGCGTTACGCGATTGGTCGGAAGTCCTTCTTTAAAATTATCCTTTAAATCTGAACCTAATTTGAATTTTAAAATCATTCGGAGTTGGTATTTCCTGAATGTTTCACTATGCAGACTGGTCTTAAAATCAGTAGAAGAATCGATAAAAAATCACTTGATTTTCTACTTCACCCTCCCTTTAATATAATTAATTGACTTACAGCGTCAATTTTAACCGTAGCTGAGAATTTCTCCATATTAATATCAACCATAATAGCCGTGCATCCTCTATAAGCTCCATTCACGATAAAAACTTGTCTTCCGATGTTCGGGATAACCGTTTCTAAATGTGCTTGATCAATTTTAACTTTATCACCCGAGTCGAGCATTTTTATAATCCCTAAATATTTATTTTCAACTTCCTAAAATAAATATTATATAATGTATTAAAATTTAAAATGAAGTTGACGGCGGCCATTTTGGGGGTAAACTAGAAATTATTAACCTCAACAACACCCTTTTCCATATAATATTTGTCACCCAATTTCTTTGAAGTTACTTTAACAACAATTCCCTTAAGAAATTAATTATATTAAAATTAAAATAAAATAAGTAGGTATTTAAATTAATTTTAAAATATTATTTAAATTAAATCTCACGGGTGTTAGCCAATAATCTTTCCTGTTCCTTTTTTCTTTCTGTTTCTCTTGTTCCTCGATTATTTCATCCAACGCTGATTTTGGTTTTTTAAAAACGTGTTCGTCATTTATTTCCTTGCTTTGTTTTCTCTTTTCCAAACTTATTAGGTTACTAAAAGCGCTGCTAGTAAGAGGTCTAAACGAATTTAAATTAATTATATAATTAATTAGGAGTCATTAGGGTTCATACAACTTTTGGAAAACAAATTTCCCTGAGATTTATGGGAGGTTTTTCCCCATATACTTCCCTGAATTTTCCAGGTTTTTCCCCGGATATGGAGTATCCTATGGAGCAAATGTTAACGGAGGAAGGAGGGGGGCAAATAGGACTATTACATAATCAAAGGACATTCCCGTATCTCTAATATAACCAGAGTTATGAGGCTCCAAAGTATAGTGTAATGTTAATCCTATGGAGGGAATGTTCACGGACATTTTGCTTAATTACTCAGCCCCTGTTTGTCGTAGCCGTACGTTTTAAGTATGGTTAGATGGGGGATAAATTGGACTATAACATACTCAAATGACATCACCGTATCTCTAGTAGAACCAGAGTTATGAGCCTCCAAAGTATAGTCTAAAGCTATTCCTATGGAGGATGTGTTTATGAACATTTTGCTTAATATCTCGGCCCCTGTTTGTCGTAGCCCTAAGTTTTTAGTATGGTTGGATGGGGGATAAATTGAACTATAACATACTCAAAGGGTATCCCCGTATCTGTAATATAACCAGAGTTATGAGCCTCCAAAGTATAGTGTAATGTTAATCCTATTGGAGGATGTGTTATTGAACATTTTGCTTAATTACTCGACCCCTGTTTGACTCAAATTTCCCTGATTTCCCTGAATTTTACTAAAAATTATAAATTCCTCTGAGGTTTTTGTCAACTATTTATTTCCCTGATTTCCCTGAATTTTACTAAAAATTCTAAATTTCCCCGAGTTTTTTGTCAACTATTTATTTCCCTGATTATTCCATTCCAGGTTTTCCCTGTTTTCCAGGTTTGTATGAACCCTGAAATTTAGGAGTCATTAAGATTAAAATTAAATTAAATGCAATACCAACTTTGCAAATTCATCTTTATCCTTTTTAGGAGCCAATGAAAGGTTTAAGACCACTTTTTCTTCCTCATTTTCTCTTTTTAATTCCGTGTAGACAACTTGATCCTCTTTACCTTCTTTATTCTTTTTATCTCTTCTAGCTTGTTCTTCCACAAATTTGGCCATTCTTTCATCATCATCTAAATCAAGTTTCTCTTTCTTAGCAATTGCTTCTTGGCGCGCAATTGTTTCAGGATCTCTATCAATCCATCTACGTAAACATCGTAAAGTTAGAGACGCGTTAAAAGTAGGCCTAAATCAAACTTACGCTATGAACCACCCCTTTTCAGTTTCGTCTACATTACAAAAGCCATTTCTTCCAAGCCATTTAACAAAACCAGTGAGGGATAACCATTGGGTAGCATTCATGTGAAGGTGGTTACGGTCTGAGATATATTCTTGGTAAACTTGATTGGCATGAACTCTTTTGGTACCAAATCTTCTTTTGAGTAATTTGATAAAGTCATCGCGGAATTCCCTTTTAAATTTAATTTAATAGCAGTTAGTGCAATTATATAGTTTTAGGGTTTATAAACTGTGTTTTAAGTTTATATTTACGTTGAGAAGGCATCCATATATTTATGGGGGTTGTCAGCAAAGAGTAACAGTTGTCTTTGATGAGATTCTGACATAGTATGACACTTGAATCCATTTTCGTCTCGACATTGTTTCTGACACATCTGACAATACCATCGTAATTTTTGCAAACCTTTAGCTTTAATACGATTTGCGATTGCTTTTGGTGTAAGAGCTTCGTGTTTAGGCATTTTGGTGCACTATTTCTGTCCAAGGCTTAGAGAAATTTCTAAATTTACACTTCTTTTTCAAGTAAATTACGTATCAAACCGGGCCTAATTCTAAATGATAAATCTTCAGGCGATTGTCACAAATATTTTTTGTTAAAATTAGCTAAAAATCAATTTTAAATTCTGAAAAATTGCTCTATCCTATCGACAACCGAACAAAAATTAGGCTTTAGAACTAGAAGGTCAACAGACTCAGTCAATAATTCCGTTTAACGATGGAGTAGTTTTACTGGATTGAGAATGGTTGTTTCCTTGAAAATGTATTACACTAAAGAATCTCCTTTCATATTACTCCATTTTAAAAGATAGTCAATGGCCTACGAAAAACGGAAAAGCACTACTACAATGACGTCATTCTACAAACATTCCGCCTTCCACTTTGCTAATATGCAAATTTTTAGGCCTATTTCACGCCCCTATCAATTTGACCCCTCGACCTTAATTTTTGGCGCGATTATGGATGGGGGATTTCATACCACGCGGAGTTTTTCTACCAGAACGGACCAATCAGCGCTCGAATTTCCGTTTTCCGCCATTTTCTGCGCCGCATTCTCTCACTTTTCCCTGGAAATCAAAGGCCTAACCGGCGTGTTCCAGTTTTCTTTGTTAAATTCTCGAAACCGACCGCACTTTCAATCAAGCCGGGAACTTTTGCGCTTAAAAACGTTAAATAAGTTATTAAATTAATCAATTTCGTCAGTTAATAAGTGAATAAAGCCATGGCTGATGCTGATATACCCACGTTCAAATGCGTTTTGGTCGGAGACGGTGGTACTGGCAAAACCACGTTTGTAAAAAGGCATTTGACGGGCGAGTTTGAGAAAAAGTACGTAGCCACGTTGGGTGTCGAAGTTCATCCTTTAGTTTTTCACACCAATCGTGGTCCTATTCGATTCAACGTATGGGATACCGCGGGTCAAGAAAAATTTGGAGGTCTACGTGATGGGTACTACATTCAGGGTCAATGCGCCATTGTCATGTTCGATGTTACATCCAGAGTGACGTATAAAAATGTCCCAAATTGGCACCGAGATTTGATCAGAGTTTGCGAGAGTATTCCCATTGTCCTCTGCGGAAACAAAGTTGATATCAAGGATCGTAAAGTTAAAGCCAAATCCATCGTATTTCATCGTAAGAAGAACCTCCAATACTACGATATCAGTGCTAAGAGCAACTACAATTTTGAAAAACCATTCTTGTGGTTGGCACGCAAGCTTATTGGAGATCCTAACCTCGAATTTGTGGCTACACCCGCTCTCGCACCTCCGGAAGTTACCATGGATCCCGAATGGTTGGCTAAATTAGAAAATGACATGAAGGAAGCCCAAAACACATCTCTCCCTGATGAAGATGATGATGATTTGTGAAAAAAACATAATCACACGCTAAATAAACAATTTCTAGAATTTAAAACAAAATTTAATACTACCAAGTGTAAAAGTCTATAAGATAAAACTTTTGCTGATTTTTTTTTCTCATGTTTTTTTGAATAAAAGTTAAAAAAATATTCAAAATTAAATATTAACCGTATGTTTTTAATATTTTTAAGTGCCGCTGCTGACAGTAAATAAAAATACATGAGTTGTAACGTATGAATCCGGGATTAGTCTAAAAAAAAAAAAGAAATAATATTTCAAATTTGGTTCTTTTTGATTTGTAAAAAATTCAGTTTTAAGTGCGAAAGGTTTGATGAGAGAAAACAAATGTTCAATAAAAACACTTACTGTTCAATAAAATATGACTTCATTCATTTTAGTTAATACTAAGAAGTTATTAAGGATAATTAGCTTTAGGCCTACAACTTTGAAGATAATTATTTTTAGGCCTATGACTTTGAAGATAATATGATTTAGGCTTATAACTTTGAAGATAAGTAACTTCACGCTCATAACTTTGAAGATAATATGATTTAGGCTTATAACTTTGAAGATAATTAACTTCAGGCTTATAACTTTGAAGATAATCAACTTCACGCTCATAACTTTGAAGATAATCAACTTCACGCTCATAACTTTGAAGATAATATGATTTAGGCTTATAACTTTGAAGATAATTAACTTCAGGCTTATAACTTTGAAGATAATTAACTTCAGGCTTATAACTTTGAAGATAATCAACTTCACGCTCATAACTTTGAAGATAATCAACTTCACGCTCATAACTTTGAAGATAATATGATTTAGGCTTATAACTTTGAAGATAATTAACTTCAGGCTTATAACTTTGAAGATAATTAACTTCAGGCTTATAACTTTGAAGATAATTAACTTCAGGCTTATAACTTTGAAGATAATCAACTTCACGCTCATAACTTTGAAGATAATATGATTTAGGCTTATAACTTTGAAGATAATTAACTTCAGGCTTATAACTTTGAAGATAATTAACTTCAGGCTTATAACTTTGAAGATAATTAACTTCAGGCTCATAACTTTGAAGATAATTTGCTTTAGGCTTATAACTTTGAAGATTAATTAGCTTCAGGCTTATAACTTTGAAGATAATATGATTTAAGCTCATAACTTTGAAGACAATATGATTTAGGCTTATAACTTTGAAGATAATTAACTTTTTTTTACTTAATCACATCGCAATAATACAAGTTGTACAACACACGTGAGAGTAAAATTGGGAGCCAAAATTTGTACATTTGACACTTTTTCATGAATCACAGTTAAAAAATATCATTCAAAGCATAATTGATAATAAAATTTTAAAAATGTAGTATCATAAAATTCAATTCATACTTGAAATAGATCATATGAGCAAAAATTTGTATGTCAAAATTAACCCTAAACCAAAAATACAACTAACTAGTAAACTACCGCTTTTGACAGTAGTATAAACTCAAATTGAAAAATTAAAATATTAACTTCAACACTTATATTAATTAATTTTCCCCTAATTCTAATTAAGATATTAATTGATGTTAAAATCGCGTGCGGTATTTTTTTGGCGAGATCGGACGGTAATTCTTTATGTTTTCTAAAGGGTTAGAGACACGTTTTTTTGGAAGCTAATATATTATCCCTATTACTTTAATTTAAAATTTGGCCAGTCAATTTTGTTTAATTTAACAGCTTTGCAGTCTTAAAAGGGGCCAAATTCTGAAACATCTAAGCAAGAAAAAAGCCCTTTTCAAACGCTTTATCTAAAGAAATTTTGTAGCGAGTGTAGTAGCAAAATTTCTATCGTTATCAATTCTCAAAGAAATGAATCATTCATTTTTCATATAAAACTTCACTCGACTCGGTTTTGGCTGAAGTTTTATGTCCTGATATATAGAAGAGATGTTTGTTCAAAGATAATTATTTATATTCATTGAAATTAAATTTAAAAAGGACCGTTTAACCTCCGCTTATCATAGCATTGTTTAAAATACAAGTATCTGGTTTCTGAAAGACGTATAAGACTTAAAAAAACATCTTAACAACGGAAAAGTTTACTCTTCGGTCTTTTTTTTTTTTTTTGCAGAAATAACTCGTGATTTTGGATCAGGTTTTTTCCGGTTTACACACTTAAAAATTAGGAACGATAATGGCAATAAAACAATTAAAAATTAGTGGTTCAATAAGGGTGATTAAAATATGGCATTTTTTTTTAATTAAGGAGATATAGATAACCCTAATTAAAAATTAATTAGTGTTTTTTAAATTTAATTAACTATTTTAATAAAGTTTCCTTTATAACTTTTTGTCATTTTTTCGTGTAAGATTGCAACCATAAGTTTATAAGATATGTTCCATAAGTATGTCACTACCCATACTTCGTAATGTTAGAGGCTTAATGAGAGCTAGTTCAAGAACGACGTGAGAATTGACTACACTCGGTTTTGCAGTCCATCCTCCTCTTTAGTCTGTACTAAGCCTTTGACAAGGCCTCGCTACGCGTCGCTTTACAAGAATCTATGACGTTTCACCTACGTCACTTCATGACAAGCTCTCATTAACGAGTGACACACTTATGGAACATATCTTATAAACTTATGTTGCAACTTATAGTATATTTTACTACATGGCTTCGTAGTAAGTCTTTTTTTTTGTACTTTTTGTTAATTAAATTAATATTATTAATTAATTATAGTATTTAATTTAAATATTAAAAAGTCGTAATATAATATTTGTTTAGGAAACATTTGATCGTATTTAGTTTAAATATTATGATAAATGCGCATATAAGGCTGCTCTTTGGTATAGGTATAGTATAGTGTGTTTGGTTATGGTTTGTTTTTTTTTATGAGTGATAATATCAACGTAAGTTGAGATAAGATAAGACAAGACAAGACATTTTGAAATTCTTTATCCCTTTAAAACTTAAAACGAAGTGAAGTTTCCTGCTGGCTAAAAATATTCGCGTAATAATAATGATGACGTAAGCGTAACAAACAAACAAACGAACGAACGAACACTAATTGAGATAACGTTGATATAAAAATAATAACAATAAGATGAAGAAGTATAATACATTATTTTGGCATCTAACACCCTCAAGATCTTAATTAATTAATTCTTCCATCAGACTTAAAGGGAGGGTGAAGTGGAAAATCAAGTGATTTTTTTATCGATTCTTCTACTAATTCTAAGACCAGTCTGCATAGTGAAACATTCAGGAAATACCTCAGAATGATTTTAAAATTCAAATTAGGTTCAGATTTGAAGGATAATTTTAAAGAAGCCCCTCTGACCAATCGCGTAACGCCCTGCCTTTATATTAACAAAATTCTCGTGGCACGCATGCTCCGTGTCTCGCGCCACGATTGTCACGTCGCGCGCCTAATTTTATCAAATCTCGCGCTAAATTTCATTCGGCATGGAACGTGCCACGAGAATTTTGTTAATAAAAAGGCAGGGCGTTACGCGATTGGTCGGAGGTCCTTCTTTAAAATTATCCTTAAAATCTGAACCTAATTTGAATTTTAAAATCATTCGGAGCTGGTATTTCCTGAATGTTTCTTTATGCAGACTGGTCTTATATTTAGTAGAAGAATCGATAAAAAATCACTTGATTTTCTACTTCACCCTCCCTTTAAACAAGTTTTTAAAGTCTCGAATTCTCTCGTTCTTTATCAACTTCATTTTCATTCAAATTAACGTCATCAAATTGATTTTCAACAATCATTTTTCCCTTTTCCCTATCAGAATCAGATTCATTTCCAGCGATAACTTTCAACTCCAACCCATCTTTTTTCGCCCGAACTTCTTCCTTTTGTATAATTCTTTCGCGCCTCATTTCTAGCCAAAGTTTAATATCAGGGATGGAAGTTAAAACGTGAACGACAACGGCCATGATGTTTTTCATGAGAAAGAGAGAAATATCATGGTCGAAAACGGTCCAAAGATAAATACGTATAACCAAATAAGGTATATTTATAAGCATTAAATGAAGTCCCTTATAAATCAATGAGATACCGAGGGATTTTTCTCGAACTCCAAATTCGCATTTGCTTAATTGGAAGAGCGCTACGCCAGGTAGGAAGAAATTCGCGCAAGCTAATCCTAAAATAACGTCTTCCAATGCGTAAGGAAGAATAACCCTCGATTGATTTGGCAATAAAATACCCAAGAAAGTGATACTGTCAAAAATCTCAAAAGCGGTAACTGTTATCAATAAATGCATAAATGCTAAACGATCAGATTGAGGTTCCGCGTCTCCGTGACTTTCAACAACGAGGAAGAATATAACGGAAGACATGCCAATTACAACTTTAAGAAGTTGAGGCCCAAATGTGGTTTTTTCATCCAAATGTTGAGCAATTTCCATTTTAAAAAGTAAAATGATTTTAACAACCAATAAAGTAACGTAAAAGACCCAAACTACGTAGCTTAAAGGGAGAATTCCCGTTCTGGGTAAGGGTTTAGGGGGACCATTTGGCGGGTTTTGTTGTAATTTGATCGATAATGCTATAGATTTATGACCAGAGTTTAACGCTTCCCTCATTCTTGCCTGAAAAAAGATAATGAAAGAGCTCCGGAGTTGAGATAATATTGCTAGGGACCTTTTTTTTTCCATTTTTTTGTTTGAAATTATCTCACCTTCTTCTTATAAAAGCGATAGGCTATGACCACAGATGCCATGAACGATATCAATACTAACAAATCAGCCAAAAACCAAAAATACCATCCAGATGTACCGCCATTATGTAAAATGAGATAATAATCGAGAATCGAACCCTGGGTGACCAGGACCAAGATTAAAATAATTGAATTGGCGAATTGTAAGACCAACTTGAAAGAACAAGGGCAATTTTTCGTATCTGTCATGATTTTTTCAAGCTAATTCTAAAATATGCAAACTTAAGCCTTGGCCAATCTACTTAAACTCGGAAGAACAGTTAGGCCTAAATTAACTTCGCCAATTTATGGCGACTTTATTAAGGATTAGCTGTAAATATAAAGATAAAATAATTAAAAACTTGGCAAAGTAAATAAATAGTTTATGAATAATGTTTAAATTTCTTGCACAAACCTGTTTCGTTTCGTTGTTTACCTTGTTTTTGACAGCTCTTTAAAAATGGCCATCGCCAGGCTGGGAAACAGGCTGGGAAATAAGGATATTTTTTAAACTAGTCCTTTGGACCAGTGACCCCCTAGTGTCTGAAATAATTTACTGGTCTCCGGACTGGTCCCAGCCTTTGCTCTCCAATAGATTTGCAATTAATAAACTGGTCCCGAGGACCAGTAACCCCCACTTCTTGAATTAAAAAACTAGTCCAAGCAATTAATAAACTGGTTTTGGACCAGAGGAAGTGTGCTATTTCCCAGCCTGCTGGGAAATAAGGATATTTTTTAAACTACTCCTTTGGACCAGTGACCCCCTAGTGTCTGGAATCATTTACTGGTCTCCGGACTGGTCCCAGCCTTTGCTCTCCAATAGATTTGAAATTAATAAACTGGTCCCGAGGACCAGTAACCCCCACTTCTTGAATTAAAAAACTAGTCCAAGCAATTAATAAACTGGTTTTGGACCAGAGGAAGTGTGCTATTTCCCAGCCTGGCCATCGCTCTGGGACTCTGGGAGGTCTCCCTCCCATAGTTTCAGGCACGTGACCTGAATCAACCAATGAAAGTATCAGATTAAAGGCGGGTAAATCAAATGATTATTTTAGGCCTAATTTTAATCCGTTTTCAGTTTTTCACGGAATCAAACCGAGACTGCAACCTAAAATTTAAATTAATAGGATAGGGACTTGGCAGTACTACGTCATGCAACGTCAGGCTACCTTCCACTAGTGCTAAAAAACATACCAGGAGAGGCTTATTTAGCTTTCATTCTGTTAAAAAAAACATACCATAATGGCTGGCGCTGGGGGCGAAGTTAAGCCTGAATTGCCAAGTCCCTATTACTCCTTTAGTTTCAGGCACGTGACCTGAATCAACCAATGAGAGTATCAGAATAAGGGGGATAAATCAAATGTCTATTTTAGGCCTAATTTTAATCCGTTTTTCACGAATCAAACCAAGACTGCAACCTAAAATTTAAATTAATAGGATAGGGACTTGGCAGTACTACGTCATGTAACATCAGGCTACCTTCCACTAGTGCTGAAAAAACATACCAGGAGGAGGGGCTTATACAGCTTTCATTCTGTTAAAAAACCATACCATAATGGCACTGGGGGCGGAGTTAAGCCCGAATTGCCAAGTCCCTATTTCTGTAAATAATCCATAAGAATCAATAAAATTTTAATTTTTAATATAAAAATAAGTCTTTTTTTTTCTTTATACAACATTTTGGTTTTAGTCCTTATAAGTCTTTTAAAGCTTTAATTTTAATTAATTTTAATTAACAATAATTAAAAGTTACCTGTAGTTTTTAAGTTTAAGTTTTTACTTAACCAGATATTAGTAAAAGAAAGAAAAATGGAGTAGAGGTTGGAAAGTTTTTAGGAATAAAGATTTCAAAGATTTCCTTGATAGAAAAAGTTCGAAAAGTCCAAAAGATTTTTGTTTTTTGATAAAAATTTGGAAGAATTTAGTGTTTTTTTAGTTTTTGTTTTAAGGCAATTGAAGTCCTGTAAAAATTGTATAACGTAATTTTAGGAATATAATTAATTATCATTTCCCAAAAAACTTAGCCAACTTAACTTTCTTTTAAAAGAGTTTAAAAAATATAGTCTTATTATAATTAATTACTAATAGTTTTTTTAAAGTTTAAACTGAAAAGTTACATTAAAAACTGGCTCCACTAGCATTGATTAAAGGAGCGTTATCTTCAATATCTGTACCTAATCTTATTCTACGGTCACTCCTCCAGACACCAAATCGACGGTATGCGTCTATTGTATCCTTGGTAACTATTTTTATAATACAGACCAGCGTTAAAATCATCTAAAACAATAAGAAAAATAATAATTATTATTTTTAGAGTAAGCCTTTAATATTAATTTTTAAGCCCAAGATAAATACTATGCAAGGCACAAAAATTAAGAGTGCTAAGCCTTGGCATGGATAAATGCTAAGCCTTGGCAAGGGAAAAAAAGGGCTGTACAAAAGAATATTTTTATTAATCGTTAAGCCCTTCTATCCGCTTCTATCTCAATTGTCACTAACTAGTGGGGGTTAAAAATAATATTTAGGCCAAATATTTACTAGAAATGTTGAGTAATAAACCCCCAGATTGCTATTATTATTTATTTTAGTAGTTAGGGAATTTCTTTAAATATGCATATGTATTCTTAACTAGTGCTTATGTACAGCCCCTTAACTTGGGAAAAAAATTATGGATACTAAGCCTTGGCAAGGGAATAATGATGAAGCAGGCTAATATCACAATTAGCGTAGCTTATTCCTGATCAGCGCCACCTACCCATAGCGGCGACTTTGAGAACTACTGTAATCGGCAAGCCAACCAGATGTCGCTAAAATCTGGTGACGTCATTTTTGGTAAGACCACGAGAGTGCCCGTCAGTGACGTCACCAGATTTTAGCGACATCTGATTGGCTTGCCGATTACAGTAGTTCTCAAAGTCGCCGCTATGGGTAGGTGGCGCTGATCAGGAATAAGGCTAATTCCTAGCAGGCATCTTGGGGCGGATTTTAATTCTAATTATTCTTACCATGAGCATAAATAGATAAAATACGTATTTCCAACCAATGGAATTTTGAATAACCGGAATAAGAAGCTTAAAAAAATCAAAAATTTATTTTGAATCTTAAAATAAATTAATTAAAAGTTTAAATAAAGTTAATACCTGTCCAACAGCTGCTCCAGCACTACCTGTACCATCAACAATACCAGTAACAGTGGCTAAGGCTTCTTTATTATCGCTAAATTCCTTTTGTTTTCCTAAATCCGCAGCTATTGTTGTACTGATTAAATTAGCAGCTCCTCCAATGAAGAAACCAATTAAAATCATCAACATGGCGTTGACTAATTTATTAGCGGGTGATGCTAATTAAAAACGAATTGATTAGTATTAATTTAACCTCAATTAATTCAACCTATCTAATATCTATTTTACCATTATACAAAAAGAGAGATGGAGGACCACAGATCAACATGGCACCAACAACGGGAGATCTTGTTTTAATCAGATCCTGAATTGAATCAAAACAAATTTAATTATTATTTATAATTAATATTATATTATAAATTTGATTTATAAACTTAATTCTTACGGAAATTAAACCACCGATAATTGAACCAACAATTCCTCCTACATCATACCATGTTGATAAACTATCAGCTTCAGATTCCGACCAATTATAGGCATTTTGAAGGTAAAATGGCAACCAGAAGAAAAAGGAATAGTTGACGAGTTTTAAACAAGCATAGGCCACGGAATACTAGAAATAAAATTAAAGAAAAACAAGGAAAAATTAATTTTCAACTACTAATCCAAAAATTTGAAATTAATTTTCAACTACTAATCCAAAAATTTGAAATTAATTTTCAACTACTAATCTAAATTTGAAATTAATTTTCAACTACTAATCTAAATTTGAAATTAATTTTCAACTACTAATCTAAATTTGAAATTAATTTTTAATAATCATCTCAATCTTAGATGATTAAAACAATGCTGACTCAATTTTCGGCATTGATTAAAAACAACTGATAAAATTAAAAAAAAATCCTTAAATATTTTATCAGTTTTTTAATTAGATACTAAGTCTAGAAACTCAAGAGAAATTTGAGAACCAGTTTGATAAGAAACTAAAAAAAATATTCCTTAATAACCTTGAGTGTGATGCAAGACTTCATTCAATTTCTAATTAACGCGTGAAAGATAATTAATGCCTTTGAGGCTTAAATACTATCACGTTTTTGTTACATGGCATTAATTTACCGTTTTACCAAAGTTTTCTATGATGTTCCAACTTACAGGTAAAACTCCTGGTAATAAAAACGCTTGGAAAAATCCAATAGCTTTAGGTTGAGCGTAAACAGCTGGTAAAGTTTCTTCATCAGAATTTTCTAATTCAATGTTACGTAATAATTTGGAAGCTATTGTAACATCTTCACCATCATCTTCAGCATCAGGAAGCCCTTGATTTATGAATTTTATATAATTTTTAATTAAAAAATAAAGAACCCCTTTATTGAAATTAATTAATCAAGTTATGTTTAAACATACCAACGTCAATTGGGGAACTAACTATTCCAAAATAGCAAATAACCCCAAAAGAAAACATCATAGCTGCAGGTACAAGAAATGCGTACTAGAAAATTTAATTTTACGTAGTTTAATTTTAATCTCAGTTTTAACAAGATATTTTGGCATATTTTTGAATTTATCGAACCTCGTAGCCATAATGTAATACTCCAGAAACAGTATAGGACCCAATGATATTACCAACAGATGGGCAAGCCCCCCAGAATCCCATAACAAGTCCACGACTATAATTTAAAACGTCTTTAGTATAAAAAAAAAAACCTCTAGTATCCTATTTAAAGGGAGGGTGAAGTGGAAAATCAAGTGATTTTTTATCGATTCTTCTACCAATTATAAGACCAGTCTGCATAGTGAAACATTCAGGAAATACCAATTCCGAATGATTTTAAAATTCAAATTGGGTTCAGATTTTAAGCGAAATTTTAAAGAAGGACCTCCGACCAATCGCGTAACGCCCTGCCTTTTTGTTAACAAAATTCTCGTGGCACGTTCCGTGTTGAATGAAATTTATCACGAGATTTGATAAAATTAAGCGCGCGACGTGATATTCGTGGCGCGAGACACGGAGCGTGCCACGAGAATTTTGTTAATAAAAAGGCAGGGCGTTACGCGATTGGTCGGCAGTCCTTGTTTAAAATTATCCTTAAAATCTGAACCTAATTTGAATTTTAAAATCATTCGGAGACTGTATTTATTTCCTGAATGTTTGACTATGCAGACTGGTCTTAAGATTGGTAGAAGAATCAATAAAAAAATCACTTGATTTTCTACTTCACCCTCCATTTAATAAAGTGTTAGTATCGAACCTGGATTTCCCAAACCAATTTCCAATGATAGCAACAACACTAGGCCAACCGCAAGATTGTAAAAACCCGGCCAACATCCATAAGAAGATATAAAAATAGTAGTTATGGATGTTTAACCATTCCGTCGCCGTTCCAAACCCAAATACCTTTGAAAATTGCACGCAAGATTCGTTAATTGTTAGTCCCTAGTATCCCCAAAACATCTATTAACACTTACAGCTAATGCCGAACCCCACATTCCAAAGGCTAACACTTTTCTCAGATCAAACCGATCTCCTAAGGCACCACTGATAAACAGTCCCTTTATGAATTTGTAACAATAACGTTAAGACAGGTTTGGATTTTATGTGGTTAGAGAAGGATAGGAAATGTTACCGTTGAATAGGTTATCATGAAAAAAGTATCTAAGATGCCAAAGTAGTAAGAGGCCTCCGCTTTATTTTTAAAAAGATCGTGACTATTCCATTTCTAAATGATTGATTATGTCATTTTAATCATCATTCGAGGCAAATTAGCCTCGTTTATGTAATTACTTCATATTCGTAAATGTAAGGAAGACTAGTATTGGTAGGTGTCCATTCCTGAGACATTGTACCCTTAACATTGCTGAATGTTTTACGTGTGGCATGAAACATCGCATATCTATCGATAAATAAATTAACATATTTTCATTTTCCACTTAGATTTACGAAAAATACAGAGCTCTTTGTTTAAATGTCAAAAGTGACAAGTTTCCATCATTCATTCCACATCCCAGATCCCACCCAATTCACGCCAAGGGCTAACTACAATCACACCTTTCTCATTTACGAGTCATTTAAACGCCAAAAACTTACACATTTACTTTTAATAAGGAACGTGAACAACATATTACGTAATATTTCGCTCATTTCAATGCTTAAATATGTTTCAATATGTTTAAACTGAACGTAATTCCTAAGCCTAATTACTGTACAACATGGAGGATGTAAGCTCCCGCCCCTAGAGACACAACGTAACTATATATACACATAGCTACACCTTGAACTTGGAAAACAATACGACAAATAAGATATTAATAAAAAAAAATGATACATACGCTAAGAAGGTGATCGTGAATGCTGATAAATGAAAATGAGTCCATTTTCCTTTGGCTGCAGGCTTGTTATTGTTAAGTCTATTCATAGGTCTAGTTGGCGAGATAGATGACGATTCCGCGCTGCTACTACCGTTTTGGAAATCCATGGCTAGAAGAAGATGTGCGATGATGACTTTTTTTTTACCTATTTCGTAGCGCGTTACTCCCCTACCATAATTTACCGAATTTAGACAATAAAAAGAAAACTTATTATTCGGAGATTAGATCTTTAAAACGTGATAAATTAAATAATATCTACAACTTTTACTAATATCTAATCAAGTTAAAACGGAAACTAACGCTACACTCTTCGCCTCCATTTAACTCGGATGGGGAGTGCAAAAGCCAAGGAGCGAGGATACATTATGACACAAGAGATGAACCAATAAAAAAAGAGCAGAAATTTCGGCCGACTAAACCGACTGATCCTCTCCCGGCAAACTATTTATAACGTTTAACAAAATGCCGGACGTATCGCTCCTATAAATCCACCCCTAGGGGGCGAAAAAAATGAAATTTGAACATGTATTTTTCGGTTACCACGCTTAGATAAGATACCAGATAATTATTGAAATTAATCTAGAAATGGCACCGAGTTGGCCTTGTACGCGTAACAAATAATAGAACGCTTACACGTACTGCCATTAGTATCTCCAAGGGGAGAAAAATACTCGAGATAATTTCGAAAATGATGTTTGTTCTTTAATTATCAGAGAAAAACAAACAGAAACTAATCCTGAGTATATTTGCAACTCTCACGGTTCAAAATCTAGCTGAGTTGCCTCCCCCTTTTAAGATATTTCTGGTATTTCTGGAAACTTTGGTAGAAATTCCTCAGTAAAATCCCCGAATCTTATCACTAAACTTCGTCAGAGTTCAAGAAATGATTGTCAAACAAGTTGGTTTAGAAACATCATTATGTTTCACTGAAACATAAACTATGGGATGTGCTAAACAACTAGGCAACCAAGGACACCCAAATTTAACGAATGAGGTTATCATAATCAGGTCGAAAGAGCTCTAAAATCACATGTTAGATGTCACGTATCTAAAAAAACTTTAATCGTCTTATGACGTTGTTTCTGATAAAAAGCTTAAAAAATTCCATCAGCACGTCTTTTAAAATGCAAGAGTTCAATGATTCTGATTACATTACATAATTTCATGGGTTACTTTCGCTAAATGTTTCGTGTTACTATGTCAAGACTACCAGTACAGAAGTACACAATAACAAATTGTGTTTTCAAGATATGTCTAAACTAAACTTCTATTAATGTTTTATCTAAAAAGCGTCCTCATAGAAACACAATTTGGAACATACACGTGCTATTCACGTGTAATTGTTTTCCAGAGTTGTTCGTTTGTCCCCAGCCAGTGAAAATAAAGAATTTCTTTGTATTTCCAAACTTTCATTATCTCTAGTCCTAGTTGACGTAGTAGAAACACGTCTTATATTTCATTAATCAGAAGACAATACGGGCACCGAAAACCACCAGTGGATTTCGATAGTAGTTACGACGTTTCAAAGTTAGAATTGGGTTCGGGTCCAGAACTCAAGAGTCAACTCAAGACAAAGTCAGTATCCTTACACCTTGGTGCATATTCCGATTGAAACCATACATAAATACTTCCCGCCAACAGTTTTAGATGGCGTTAGTTTTCCATAACCCTAATCCTCTTTCATAAACAGAGAAAACAGTACTGGAATAGAAGGTACAATCGATAATTTTTACAATCAAACTCATTCGTAATCCATTATGAGTTAGGACTCAGGAACAGTTCCAATACTAACTTCCCAACCAATCAGAGTAGTTCTAAAATCAAACGACGACTAAAACAACCCAACATCCGTGGCAATACATTCATTACCTTCTATTCCAGAACTAACTACTTTCCTCGCATGGAGGTAGGCTTTGATTTCCTTTGCTTAAACCTTTCCCCCTCAGTCTAGAACCTAGACGCTCAGCACTGAGCATGGCCTGATGAGTTAGCTAGTAGGTAAGGTTTCAGCTTGGAGTAACTGGACCAAACCACAGGCCTACCCTACCCTATCCAAGAAAACGGAGCTTCTCTATAGTCCTAGGCGCGAAACTAGGGGGAAGAAAACTGGAGAGAAGATAGCTTACGTGGTTGTTCATTCAAGGCATCCCAGTCAGAGACAGAAACTTTGAACCAAGAGGTTGGATAAGACGTAGAGAGACCGACGGATCAGTTCCGGTTTATGAAAAAAAAAACGTCCCAAACTTCTCTTCTCTCCTTAAACGAAAAGGAAAGAGAAAAATATATATATATATAATAAAATACGACTAATAAAACCTTATTCTATATTTATTTATCTTATTCATAAACAAAATTGAATTAAATGAATAAACAAAGACTTCAATCTGTCATTAAAGTATATCCCGCATCGGTTCAGAAATAATCAAAAGAATTCGAAGAAAAATTTCTTATTTTAAAAGTATCTATCTCTCTCTCTCTCTCTCTTCTAAGGATTTTGTGGATATTTTTCTTGTGGAAGATTTCGCTAGTGCCGCGAAAAACTTCTTAAAAACTGACTGTTTATAAAGGAATACGCGTGAATGAGATGTTCTAATCTCTTCAAAAGTATTATCACTAAAAATTGAGTAAACTTACTCCGAAAACGTTACGTGTGCAAGAATGGATAAAAAAGTTCAAGTTGTTCGCGATTTCGAACCAGGTTTAACTGTTAATCGTCGACGGAATCGGTGATGTTCGACAAGGACTTCTCTCTGTCTATAGTTTCGCTTTTATAATGGAATGAATTGTTTGTCGTAATTAAAACGTACGGTTTTTCTTTAAATTAAACCAAGGATATATGCGAGGTAAATGAATTTAATCTAAATTTGATTTGACTATAGAAGCTTGATTAATTAAACCTTTCAAGTTTCCTCCCACTCAAAAAAAGGGCTTCTTTATCGTAAAATTAAATCAAAACTTGCAAATTGAAATTATTTTAATAAAAATCAAGATTAATTTGGTTGAATTCACGCATTCCGCTTATTTTAACCCCAAATGTTTGGAAATCCTTCAAGGCGCGATTGATTCGAGTTATAATGGTCGGTTGCCTGGCATAAATTGTTAACTATAAACCAATCCGAGTCTTTGAAAGGCCGCGGACATATCTTAGCAACCTCGACCATACTAAGTCGCCTGTGTTCTTCAAACAGTAGTAGTTGCCGGCCGGACTTCGGTGGCAGTTTCGCAGCTTCACCATGAGCGGTGGATACTCTGGAATATCCCTTCTATTGGCTGCACGCAATTCGGTCATGCCAAACATAACTAATTACAATTACAATTACAATTACCTACAAGTCGGCGGTAATTCAACCTCAGCCGACTATGAAGAAACATTACAAACGGACACCATGGCCACGACCGACGCTTTCTCATTCATTAACGCGTCATTGGCTACGACATTATGGACCGTTGTAGTGACCAGTGTCCCCGATGTTGCGGTACCAACAACCTCCTCAACCTCCATTAAATTCTTCCCGGAGGAAGACGAATTACTTTGGTCGGGTGCCAATGGTTCCAACACAAACAGTACGGGATATTTGGACAATTTAATGGTGGCCGTACCAATGGGTGTCAGTTTATACGCCCTTAGTTTGTTGACCTTTGTGGGGAACGCTATGGTTTTACACGCTATCAGAACAGAAAGGAGATTGCAAACGGTGAGTTGTCAATTCTTTTTAAAACACTTTGCTTTTTTTTTTCTCCAACTATCTGAGGGCAATTTTCTGTTTACCCGCATTATTTAAGTAAACAAATGGTGGTATCTAACCACGTTAAGCCTAAACCTAATTGAATGGGTGTGTTTTCTTAAACGGGAAACGTGTCAGACAGCTGGAGGGTTCATTTGGCACTAGCGGAAACATGCATTCGAAAATCCCCTAATTATAAAAATCTATTATCTTTATCTCCTATTTCCTTATCAAACGCAATAAATATATCTTACGATTTCTAAGTTTAATAATTCTTATCACAAACTTTGCTTGTATATACATAAGATTGATTAACGTCGCTTACTTCAAACAATAAACGGTTTTGTTAGTAAGTTAGGTGCAAAATAGGCTTAGCGATAAATACATTAGACTTAGGAAACCATTATCAATTTGCTTGTATGTTAAAATTTTGCTAAGCCTAAAATTGGCCTACTGATGTACTAATCCATCAAAGAATATTATATTAGGCTTAACGATCAGGATGAACATACGAGTCCTACCCTACGTAAGCGTCAATTAGGTTTCATTAAGATTTTCCGACAATATGACTTGACTAATTACAATTAACAGGAACTCGGACTAAAATTAGAAATTAAATCTGAATGTATTTCCGGAAAATGTAAGGTCCTTAAAGGTCACTAATTGAATTTCACGTGCACTTAGCGTGGGACACCACATCTCGCGCTTTCAAAAGCTCCCTTTAAAATCTTTGAAATTAAAAAAAAAACATCTTGAACCAAATTCTTATTTATCTAATACACAAAACCACGAACAACTTTTGGAGTACTTTCTTTAGAATTCGAAGAAAATAGTTTTCTTAGAGAGATACATATAGTATAGAGAGAAATAGAGCATCTCGAGTGATATGGCACTTGGGAAATAAAAAGGGAAAAAATTTGGTTTCCTTAGATGAATATTATATTAAAGTATCAACACGTTAGAACTTAGATCTAATACCCTCCTCTACAACTCTTAACGGAGGTTGGTTTTGGTATAGCCTAAGGAAACGTACGTCTTTTAGACGACGTACATCTTTAACGCCTAGATGACTTATATTATTAATAACCCAAAGGTCTATTCGTAATTTGCAATAACACGAGACTTAGCAGCGCTGAGGAAGTCAGACCTTTCTTACAGCGAATTGTAAGCTTCATTTAGAAAGGTTGATGGTATTATAGCTAAGCTTTAACGACATTAAACTATTCAAATATTCAATTCACGCTTGGATATTTTAAATAAGTTAATTTTAAGTCAGAGGTAGTTATATTTAATTTAATTTTATAAATGATTCTTGTGACTAGATCAAATTTGGTTTACTGTTTGTTTGTTTATTTATGTATCTATTAATTTTTATATTTATTTATTCGTTTGTTTATTCGTTAATTCGTTAATTCAATAATATGTGTATTTATATATTTGTTTATTCATTAATTTGTTTATTTATATATTTGTTTATTCATTAGTTTATTCATTAGTTCTTTAATTCATTAATTCGTTAGTTCATTAATTTATTTATCTATTTATATATATATATATATATAAAGTAAATAAATATATAAATGAATATATAAAAAAAACGTATAAATGAATATATAAAAAAACATATAAATGAATATATAAAAAACATATAAATAAATATATAAATAAATGATATAACTAAATGATATAAATAAATATATAAATAAATAAATAAATAATATATATATAATAATAATATATAAATAATGAACTAACGAATTAATGAATAAACAAATTAATGAATTCTTTTCAATAGAAAAATCCATCAAGGGAAAAAAGGTCAAAGGGCATAAAGATTAAATAAAATCTAATCCCGATTTTCTCGCGCGAATTAAAGTTGAAAGAAAAATACAGTTTCTTTCTTCAAATCTGAAGAGGGATAATTTTTTCTTTACTAATTAGAAAATCAGTAGGATTATGATTTTGATTAAATAAAAGATAAAGAACAAAAGGGAATTTATTTGGTTCAAAAGGAATTTCTCCGGACTTTTTTTTGCCACGAATAAGGGAGCTTAACTTGGCAAAGTTTCCGGAACCTAGCTTTTAGGTTTTTGAGGGAGAAAGGTTGAAACAAGGTTCGAATTTTCATCTTGCCCCTCAGGCTTTGGGAATGAGATACAGAAAGAGCGGCGTATCTCCACAATCACTTCCCTAAGCCGGCTGACTCCTTACAAACTATCTTTCCCTCGAAAAGGTGTTTAAAGGAATTAAAAGGATTTACCTGAGAGAAAAAATCATTTTCTGTGGGATTTGACTCCGTCGATTGGGAAAAAAGGGGATTTTAACAGGATATAAAGTTCGTCTAGAGGATTTTAATCATTTCTAACCGTTGATACTTAATTTTCATCGTAACCAAATCGTAATTCTTTAAAAGAATGAAACGATAGCCTTGGGAGATTTTGCACTAATCCAAATTCAATTAAAGTCAAGTTTCATTGATTTTAAAATACATTAAATATACATAGTTTTCAGACTAGGAGGATTGATACCATTTACACCAGGAGGCCTGGCTACTTGGTGGTAAAGAGGCCTGGCCTCCTGGTGTAAAATAAATAAGTTCATAAGATATGTTCTATAAGTCTGTCACTGGTTATTGAGAGCTTGTCATGAAGTGACGTAGATCATAGATTCTCGTAAAGCGACTCCTGGTGAGGCGCTGTCAAAGGCTTAATACAGACCAAATAGGAGGATGGACAGCAAAACCGAATGTAGTCAATTCTCGCTTGTCGTTCTACTAAAACTAGCTCGAGCTGGAAGTCTCTAGCATTATGAAGTATAGGTAGTGTCGTACTTATAGAACATATCTTATAAACTTGTGACTCAGTCCTCCTAGTTTGAAAACTATGTATAGCGTAAATTTTTACTAAGCCTAATGTCTTATCAAGTCAAAGATCTTAAGCCTAACGTTGTGTAAAGCCAAAACATACGCAAACCTAACTAACGTCGTCTAAAGCCAAAACATACTTAAGCCTAATATCATCCCAAGTCAAACAAATTAGGCCTAATATTCCAAATAACACATCTTAAGCCTCATATCCCGTGTCACTCAACCGACGATTACGTGTATAAAGCCAAAAACAAAATTTAACTAAATATAACGCTAAGTCTTAATATTTAAAAAGGTACAACACCGAATTAAGCTTTTGTAATTATACAGTGTTAGGCCTAATCTCAGCGGGTTCTAAACCTTTTAATTAGTCAGATTACGTTACATACCTTATCTGAATGATGACTTTCAAATATTCAAGAATGAAGCAAACAAGCGAGGAGAAAATTATCAATGCAACCAGCGCAAACAAAGACTTAAGTTTCTAGTACATAGTCGATAATATTTGATTATGTTTGAACAGTATCGAAAATGCAATCAGACTGCAAGGAGCTTGTAAACTCCCTCTGGGTTTTCAGCTTTGTAAGGGTTAAATTTGATTAAGCCTTGGTAATTTCAAATATACTTAAATTGTTAGGTAAAAATAAAAAACAAAAAAGAACATATCAGCTAGGTGCATCAAGGTGACGCAGTATCACCATAAGTTCATAACATATGATTATATAAGTTTGTCACTGCTTACTGAGAGGTTGTCATGAGTTACGTAGGTCATTGATTCGAGGTAAAGCGACGCCTTGCTTTGGCGCTGTCAAAGGCTAAGTACAGACTAAATACTAAATAGGAAGATTGAAGTCC
>JAEQBA010004931.1:0-61489 GCA_019434445.1 Phalangium opilio
CCGGCTACATATTTTGAAGATGGCACTTTTTAGGTGTATTAAAAATCTTGGATCATCTTTGTGAACTTTTAGGGTAGCCCTGACTATATTTTGTTTAAGGTTTTTAAGCTTAATGTCAAAAAGACGTTAGTTTATGCTACAAAAAAGTTTGAAATTGAAATCTCGGATCGTCTTTGTGAAGCTTTAAGGATATCGAATTTCTATTTTGCTTATGACAATTTTGAACTAAATGTTAAACGGACATAAATCAGCATTTTATAAATTTTGTAAAATTGTCAATTTGGTCCTATTTCTGGAATTTTTAGGGGGGGCACCTCGCGTTTCAATAAATGATTGTAAAAAATTGTATTTTTAATTACAATAAGAATACAAACTTTTATTTATTTACGTTTTTTTTAAGTATCATTATAAATAAATGTCTGATTGAGCTAAAGTTATGGTCCCCTTTATATTGTTTCTGCTTAGTGCAGATTTTGAAAATGTAAAACAGTTTCTTAACATTCTTAATTAAAATGAAGACTGAAAAAACAGATATTAATCAAAAATGTCTTGATTAGAATCAAGACCTAAAAAGTATCGATAAGACTGAGGTTATCACTTGTCTGAAGGATCAGATATTAATTTTTCTTTTTAATTGAAACTTAAATGCATGCTTAAGAAAAAAACAACGTTCCATTACCGTTTTCCGTTGAAATAAATTATTTTACTGGTAATCAATTTCAAAAATTTACTTATCTCGGCTTTTCGATCACAATTCCATTCCCCGAAAACATTTTATCATTACATTAATTACTTTTGGGAGATAACGTGTCAAAATAACCTATAAAACAATAAAAACTGTAATAGCTATCTGTTTAGCCATGACAACAACCTTTTAAAAGTAACAAGGACTATATAACCATTTCGAAACTAACAGGACCTGAGCAAACTATAGCTTAACCTGCTAATAGCACGACCAGGGAGAATTGATGTAAACTGGAGTTGAAATTTCATCATGTGCGACCAGCGGCCCTGAAACTCCCATAGTCCCAGTGTGTGTAGAACATAGTTTTTTCGCAGTTATCTGCCAAAATCAATCTTTCTAGGTAGTGCCGCCTCCTCACTTGAATTTTTCATGATATATTAAGGTTTGAACGAACAAAATTCTGGATAACTATTTTCACTACCATGTCCCTCTGCTAACATGAAGCAAACTTTCCTCTCTTTTTGCTGCTCATTACCGGTGCCATTCCCTTGACTTTCTGTTCGTTATAACTACTATCATCAGTTTATTTATTTCAAACCAAAATATAAAAAAATGGATTCTTTTTCCTTTTGTGCTACTTAGAATTTACAAATGTATATAACGTTGTGCCGTGACATATCAAATTAATCAAAACGCGTCTTGGATTTAACCAAGACCTACAAAGTATCGATAAGAACAAGGTTAATCACTTGACTGAATGCGCAGATATTGAAACTTTTTTTAAATTAAAACTTACGTGCTTAAGAAAGTATGTTCCATCACCCTATTCCATTGAATAAACTTACTTTACTGGTAGTAAATTTTTTCCCTCTCAATAATTTGAAAAATTTACTTATCTCGGGTTTTCGAGCACAATTCCATTCCCCGAAAACATTTTATAACTACATTTATTATCACTTTTAAGAGAGTACGTGTATGACATTGTGTCGTTAATAGGTTGCTAACATATCCCCGTTCATGCCCTGAACGCTCCATAGTGAAACCTTTTGTTAATTTTAGTGCAAATTTCAACAATGGCAGCACATTCAATGGGGACGTTATGATTTTTGCTCTTGGTTAAACTGACTTATGTTAATAGACCACTTCGACATGGAAAGACACGGGGGTAAAACTTTGCCTTCCATCTCGCTCGAGTGAGTCGAGTCGATGGAAAGATCATAAATAGAGCAGAGACGGCGAGGGGTGAACCCCCCCCCCCTCCTATATGTCCCGATACTAAGGATTGCCATCTCTTTTTTACGTAAAAAGGGTCTATAGCAGCGGTACGACAGACAGTGGTCAAACGGTTCTGCCATGGCGTTTCTATGGTTCGCAAGCAGTAGGGGCGTGCATGATATTCGTAATTTTTTGATTTTCTTTGTTGTAATTGTTAACTTAAGCGTGGTCGTAGCCTGAAAATTATGACTTGGTTATTTTGAAAAATAGCCTGCGTTCACCGAGTCGCGTGATCTACGACGCTGTGGCTCGACTCTGCCACTTAGTCTGTATATCTTCAGGAACAAGGATAATGCATTAACGGTTTTGAAAGGAATATGGGATTTTTAAACTTGTCGCTGCGAATCTTCCTATAGTAAATGTTGTATTTCTAGTAGCCCCAGAGACTTCTGGTAGCACTCTTTATGCATTTGGTAGAACAGTTTTATAGAAATTGAAATGGTAGAAGATATTTATAAAATAAGATTTGTTCGAATATTTAAACTTCAATTTGGTCGAATTATTTCGTAGTTGTCCTATTTCAAGGCGAGGAATGCTCTCAAAAACAACTACTATTTGCTGACGAATACCTTAAAAAGTAATTCACACAGAATTCTCGAGCAGCTTAACGCGTAATTGAGTGGGCTATTGCCTTGGTGACGAGGCCAGCGAAAGACAAGGCATGAGAATGGCACAAGGCGTACTTCAATCAAGGGGGTATACAACTATACATCCTCCTTGTTCGTATCGGGCGCAGCAGAAGCTAAAGCAGACTACCCTAAATCGTTTTGTCATTGTTACGTGTAGTTACTAGTTATAAGGTATTTTTCCACACGAAAACTCTTAAAAGTGATAATAAATGTAGTTATAAAATGTTTTCGGGGAATGGAATTGTGCTCGAAAACCCGAGATAAGTAAATTTTTCAAATTATTGAGAGGGAAAAAATTTACTACCAGTAAAGTAAGTTTATTCAATGGAATAGGGTGATGGAACATACTTTCTTAAGCACGTAAGTTTTAATTTAAAAAAAAGTTTCAATATCTGCGCATTCAGTCAAGTGATTAACCTTGTTCTTATCGATACTTTGTAGGTCTTGGTTAAATCCAAGACGCGTTTTGATTAATATCTGTTACTTCGGTCTTAATTTTTATTAATTTTGCGTACATGCGGTGGTGATTAATTTATTTCAGTGCTCATTCCCGCTAGCTGCAGAAAAGGAAATAGTTTGTCATTCAATAGACTGAGAGTTATTAGCTAAGGGGACGTCACATCAATATTTTTAGTCTTAATTTAAGCTGATGAAATTCGTAGATATACGAGGGTGTGATGTCATGACAAAGATTTTAGTTCGACAATTTCTGGTGAACCCAGACCAGAATATACCAGTTGCTTTCACGCTAATTTTGAACCCCATTTCCAATGTCATTGTGTCAACAAGATCTTATTCAGAACGGATATTTCTCTTAACCTTTACACGAGATTCAACATATAGATTACTATCTTTTGTGATTAACTTTAACCTAATTTAAGAAACTAAAATAGTAATTTTTTTTGTTAAAAATGGCATTAAATAGGACAACTAGCAATAATTTGGCAATATATCGGGGGAAAAGAAATACAGTTTTGTAGTATTTTGGAAAAGCTGGCAATATCATAACAATTATAATATAATATAAATATAACGCGTCTTAAAAAGATTTTCTATTCCGTATAGTGTGGTAGTTTGGCATATTTTATTTTTCGCTCTGTCCTTTAGTACAATTTTAATTGGATTTAGCCATTGGGATAGATGAAAAATGATTAGCCAGCGTACTACGGGAGTCTGGCAATGGAACTGTGCTTAGATTTATCATTGAATATAGGAAATAATAGGATTAACAAATTATTTAGTAGTATTTATGAAACTAATGGTAACTATTTTACCTTTGATATATAAAGTCAAATGAGAGTTACAGTAGTTTATTGATTACATAAGTTAGGGTTAATAGTGTTATTTATTTTATAAAATATAAATTGTAATTTTTTAAGGTTATGGCTGTTCAATAATTACTTTTAAATCATTAAAACAATAAATTGCTTTAAGAATATTTAAGGTAAACTCTTTTTAAAGTTAAAACACGCATGATTATATTTTTTTGGAATGAGCTAAATTATTTTAAAAACACATTTGGTTTGATAATTGCTACGTTTATATATAGCATGCAATTTGGAATTATATTTCCCTGGTTGTTATTTATTTATGGTATTCATTATAATTATTTTCCAGTAAATAAAAATTTTGTTTTTCACGTATAAAGCTAATAGTAATTTTTAAAGGGTTTCATTCGTAACTTTATAAGGAAAATAATTTTTAACACCAGAAAGCCTTTTGAGAATAATTAGAGATTGCGTCTGGCTGGCAAAAAATAGACCTTAACAGGGAAAAGCTATGAATAACTATAATTAATTTTAACTGAATCTAAAATGTAAGTTTCACTATGAATACATGAGAGGGATTAAAAATGTTCAAAGACAGTCATACGTGAAGGTTGGATTTAAAAAGTGTGAAAAGTTCAACATAAACGTTAATCATTTTGTTAATCTCTCAAGTGAATAATTCATGATGAAAAAATATTTATACACATTTAATCCTAGGACTGTAAAATTGAGATTATATAATAGCCAGAAAAATAGTAAGCATGGGTTTTAATGTTAAATTATTTTAGGTATAAAAAAGGGAAGGGGGAGTTTGTTAAAATACTGCTAAAGAGTGATGTGCACAATCAGTTGTCAGAGGGTTGTGCACAAATAGATGTCAGGGGCTCGTGCACAAACAGATGTCAGAGGCTTGTGCACAAATAGATGTCAGAGGGTTGTGCACAAATAGATGTCAGAGGGTTGTGCACAATCAATTGTCAAAGGCTTGTGCACAAACAGATGTCAGAGGCTTGTGCACAAACAGATGTCAGAGGGTTGTGCACAAACAGATGTCAGAGGCTGGTGCACAAAAAATGTCAGAGGTTTGTGCACAAAAAGATGTCAGAGTGTTGTGCACAATCAGTTGTCAGAGGGTTGTGCACAAATAGATGTCAGGGGCTCGTGCACAAACAGATGTCAGAGGCTTGTGCACAAATAGATGTCAGAGGGTTGTGCACAATCAATTGTCAAAGGCTTGTGCACAAACAGATGTCAGAGGCTTGTGCACAAACAGATGTCAGAGGGTTGTGCACAAACAGATGTCAGAGGCTTGTGCACAAATAGATGTCAGAGGGTTGCGCACAAAAAATGTCAGAGGTTTGTGCACAAACAGATGTCAGAGTGTTGTGCACAATCAGTTGTCAGAGGGTTGTGCACAAATAGATGTCAGGGGCTCGTGCACAAACAGATGTCAGAGGCTTATGCACAAATAGATGTCAGAGGGTTGTGCACAATCAATTGTCAAAGGCTTGTGCACAAACAGATGTCAGAGGCTTGTGCACAAACAGATGTCAGAGGGTTGTGCACAAACAGATGTCAGAGGCTTGTGCACAAATAGATGTCAGAGGGTTGCGCACAAAAAATGTCAGAGGTTTGTGCACAAACAGATGTCAGAGGTTTGTGCACAAACAGATGTCAGAGTGTTGTGCACAATCAGTTGTCAGAGGGTTGTGCACAAATAGATGTCAGAGGCTTGTGCACAAACAGATGTCAGAGGCTTGTGCACAAATAGATGTCAGAGGGTTGTGCACAAATAGATGTCAGAGGGTTGTGCACAATCAATTGTCAAAGGCTTGTGCACAAACAGATGTCAGAGGCTTGTGCACAAACAGATGTCAGAGGGTTGTGCACAAACAGATGTCAGAGGCTGGTGCACAAAAATGTCAGAGGTTTGTGCACAAACAGATGTCAGAGTGTTGTGCACAATCAGTTGTCAGAGGGTTGTGCACAAATAGATGTCAGGGGCTCGTGCACAAACAGATGTCAGAGGCTTGTGCACAAATAGATGTCAGAGGGTTGTGCACAATCAATTGTCAAAGGCTTGTGCACAAACAGATGTCAGAGGCTTGTGCACAAACAGATGTCAGAGGGTTGTGCACAAACAGATGTCAGAGGCTTGTGCACAAATAGATGTCAGAGGGTTGCGCACAAAAAATGTCAGAGGTTTGTGCACAAACAGATGTCAGAGTGTTGTGCACAATCAGTTGTCAGAGGGTTGTGCACAAATAGATGTCAGGGGCTCGTGCACAAACAGATGTCAGAGGCTTATGCACAAATAGATGTCAGAGGGTTGTGCACAATCAATTGTCAAAGGCTTGTGCACAAACAGATGTCAGAGGCTTGTGCACAAACAGATGTCAGAGGTTTGTGCACAAACAGATGTCAGAGTGTTGTGCACAATCAGTTGTCAGAGGGTTGTGCACAAATAGATGTCAGGGGCTTGTGCACAAACAGATGTCAGAGGCTTGTGCACAAATAGATGTCAGAGGGTTGTGCACAAATAGATGTCAGAGGGTTGTGCACAATCAATTGTCAAAGGCTTGTGCACAAACAGATGTCAGAGGCTTGTGCACAAACAGATGTCAGAGGGTTGTGCACAAACAGATGTCAGAGGCTGGTGCACAAAAAATGTCAGAGGTTTGTGCACAAACAGATGTCAGAGTGTTGTGCACAATCAGTTGTCAGAGGGTTGTGCACAAATAGATGTCAGGGGCTCGTGCACAAACAGATGTCAGAGGCTTGTGCACAAATAGATGTCAGAGGGTTGTGCACAATCAATTGTCAAAGGCTTGTGCACAAACAGATGTCAGAGGCTTGTGCACAAACAGATGTCAGAGGGTTGTGCACAAACAGATGTCAGAGGCTTGTGCACAAATAGATGTCAGAGGGTTGCGCACAAAAAATGTCAGAGGTTTGTGCACAAACAGATGTCAGAGTGTTGTGCACAATCAGTTGTCAGAGGGTTGTGCACAAATAGATGTCAGGGGCTCGTGCACAAACAGATGTCAGAGGCTTATGCACAAATAGATGTCAGAGGGTTGTGCACAATCAATTGTCAAAGGCTTGTGCACAAACAGATGTCAGAGGCTTGTGCACAAACAGATGTCAGAGGGTTGTGCACAAACAGATGTCAGAGGCTTGTGCACAAATAGATGTCAGAGGGTTGCGCACAAAAAATGTCAGAGGTTTGTGCACAAACAGATGTCAGAGGTTTGTGCACAAACAGATGTCAGAGTGTTGTGCACAATCAGTTGTCAGAGGGTTGTGCACAAATAGATGTCAGGGGCTCGTGCACAAACAGATGTCAGAGGCTTGTGCACAAATAGATGTCAGAGGGTTGTGCACAAATAGATGTCAGAGGGTTGTGCACAATCAATTGTCAAAGGCTTGTGCACAAACAGATGTCAGAGGCTTGTGCACAAACAGATGTCAGAGGGTTGTGCACAAACAGATGTCAGAGGCTGGTGCACAAAAAATGTCAGAGGTTTGTGCACAAACAGATGTCAGAGTGTTGTGCACAATCAGTTGTCAGAGGGTTGTGCACAAATAGATGTCAGGGGCTCGTGCACAAACAGATGTCAGAGGCTTGTGCACAAATAGATGTCAGAGGGTTGTGCACAATCAATTGTCAAAGGCTTGTGCACAAACAGATGTCAGAGGCTTGTGCACAAACAGATGTCAGAGGGTTGTGCACAAACAGATGTCAGAGGCTTGTGCACAAATAGATGTCAGAGGGTTGCGCACAAAAAATGTCAGAGGTTTGTGCACAAACAGATGTCAGAGTGTTGTGCACAATCAGTTGTCAGAGGGTTGTGCACAAATAGATGTCAGGGGCTCGTGCACAAACAGATGTCAGAGGCTTATGCACAAATAGATGTCAGAGGGTTGTGCACAATCAATTGTCAAAGGCTTGTGCACAAACAGATGTCAGAGGCTTGTGCACAAACAGATGTCAGAGGGTTGTGCACAAACAGATGTCAGAGGCTTGTGCACAAATAGATGTCAGAGGGTTGCGCACAAAAAATGTCAGAGGTTTGTGCACAAACAGATGTCAGAGGTTTGTGCACAAACAGATGTCAGAGTGTTGTGCACAATCAGTTGTCAGAGGGTTGTGCACAAATAGATGTCAGGGGCTCGTGCACAAACAGATGTCAGAGGCTTGTGCACAAATAGATGTCAGAGGGTTGTGCACAAATAGATGTCAGAGGGTTGTGCACAATCAATTGTCAAAGGCTTGTGCACAAACAGATGTCAGAGGCTTGTGCACAAACAGATGTCAGAGGGTTGTGCACAAACAGATGTCAGAGGCTGGTGCACAAAAAATGTCAGAGGTTTGTGCACAAACAGATGTCAGAGTGTTGTGCACAATCAGTTGTCAGAGGGTTGTGCACAAATAGATGTCAGGGGCTCGTGCACAAACAGATGTCAGAGGCTTGTGCACAAATAGATGTCAGAGGGTTGTGCACAATCAATTGTCAAAGGCTTGTGCACAAACAGATGTCAGAGGCTTGTGCACAAACAGATGTCAGAGGGTTGTGCACAAACAGATGTCAGAGGCTTGTGCACAAATAGATGTCAGAGGGTTGCGCACAAAAAATGTCAGAGGTTTGTGCACAAACAGATGTCAGAGTGTTGTGCACAATCAGTTGTCAGAGGGTTGTGCACAAATAGATGTCAGGGGCTCGTGCACAAACAGATGTCAGAGGCTTATGCACAAATAGATGTCAGAGGGTTGTGCACAATCAATTGTCAAAGGCTTGTGCACAAACAGATGTCAGAGGCTTGTGCACAAACAGATGTCAGAGGGTTGTGCACAAACAGATGTCAGAGGCTTGTGCACAAATAGATGTCAGAGGGTTGCGCACAAAAAATGTCAGAGGTTTGTGCACAAACAGATGTCAGAGGTTTGTGCACAAACAGATGTCAGAGTGTTGTGCACAATCAGTTGTCAGAGGGTTGTGCACAAATAGATGTCAGGGGCTCGTGCACAAACAGATGTCAGAGGCTTGTGCACAAATAGATGTCAGAGGGTTGTGCACAAATAGATGTCAGAGGGTTGTGCACAATCAATTGTCAAAGGCTTGTGCACAAACAGATGTCAGAGGCTTGTGCACAAACAGATGTCAGAGGGTTGTGCACAAACAGATGTCAGAGGCTGGTGCACAAAAAATGTCAGAGGTTTGTGCACAAACAGATGTCAGAGTGTTGTGCACAATCAGTTGTCAGAGGGTTGTGCACAAATAGATGTCAGGGGCTCGTGCACAAACAGATGTCAGAGGCTTGTGCACAAATAGATGTCAGAGGGTTGTGCACAATCAATTGTCAAAGGCTTGTGCACAAACAGATGTCAGAGGCTTGTGCACAAACAGATGTCAGAGGGTTGTGCACAAACAGATGTCAGAGGCTTGTGCACAAATAGATGTCAGAGGGTTGCGCACAAAAAATGTCAGAGGTTTGTGCACAAACAGATGTCAGAGTGTTGTGCACAATCAGTTGTCAGAGGGTTGTGCACAAATAGATGTCAGGGGCTCGTGCACAAACAGATGTCAGAGGCTTATGCACAAATAGATGTCAGAGGGTTGTGCACAATCAATTGTCAAAGGCTTGTGCACAAACAGATGTCAGAGGCTTGTGCACAAACAGATGTCAGAGGGTTGTGCACAAACAGATGTCAGAGGCTTGTGCACAAATAGATGTCAGAGGGTTGCGCACAAAAAATGTCAGAGGTTTGTGCACAAACAGATGTCAGAGGTTTGTGCACAAACAGATGTCAGAGTGTTGTGCACAATCAGTTGTCAGAGGGTTGTGCACAAATAGATGTCAGGGGCTCGTGCACAAACAGATGTCAGAGGCTTGTGCACAAATAGATGTCAGAGGGTTGTGCACAAATAGATGTCAGAGGGTTGTGCACAATCAGTTGTCAAAGGCTTGTGCACAAACAGATGTCAGAGGCTTGTGCACAAACAGATGTCAGAGGGTTGTGCACAAACAGATGTCAGAGGCTTGTGCACAAAAAATGTCAGAGGTTTGTGCACAAACAGATGTCAGAGTGTTGTGCACAATCAGTTGTCAGAGGGTTGTGCACAAATAGATGTCAGGGGCTCGTGCACAAACAGATGTCAGAGGCTTGTGCACAAATAGATGTCAGAGGGTTGTGCACAATCAATTGTCAAAGGCTTGTGCACAAACAGATGTCAGAGGCTTGTGCACAAACAGATGTCAGAGGGTTGTGCACAAACAGATGTCAGAGGCTTGTGCACAAATAGATGTCAGAGGGTTGCGCACAAAAAATGTCAGAGGTTTGTGCACAAACAGATGTCAGAGTGTTGTGCACAATCAGTTGTCAGAGGGTTGTGCACAAATAGATGTCAGGGGCTCGTGCACAAACAGATGTCAGAGGCTTATGCACAAATAGATGTCAGAGGGTTGTGCACAATCAATTGTCAAAGGCTTGTGCACAAACAGATGTCAGAGGCTTGTGCACAAACAGATGTCAGAGGGTTGTGCACAAACAGATGTCAGAGGCTTGTGCACAAATAGATGTCAGAGGGTTGCGCACAAAAAATGTCAGAGGTTTGTGCACAAACAGATGTCAGAGGTTTGTGCACAAACAGATGTCAGAGTGTTGTGCACAATCAGTTGTCAGAGGGTTGTGCACAAATAGATGTCAGGGGCTCGTGCACAAACAGATGTCAGAGGCTTGTGCACAAATAGATGTCAGAGGGTTGTGCACAATCAATTGTCAAAGGCTTGTGCACAAACAGATGTCAGAGGCTTGTGCACAAACAGATGTCAGAGGGTTGTGCACAAACAGATGTCAGAGGCTTGTGCACAAATAGATGTCAGAGGGTTGTGCACAAATAGATGTCAGAGTGCTCTGCACAATCAGTTGTCAAAGGCTTGTGCACAATCAGTTGTCAGGGGCTCGTGCACAAACAGATGTCAGAGGCTTGTGCACAAATAGATGTCAGAGGGTTGTGCACAATCAGTTGTCAAAGGCTTGTGCACAAACAGATGTCAGAGGTTTGTGCACAAACAGATGTCAGAGGGTTGTGCACAAACAGTTGTCAGAGGGTTGTGCACAAATAGATGTCAGGGGCTCGTGCACAAACAGATGTCAGAGGCTTGTGCACAAATAGATGTCAGAGGGTTGTGCACAAATAGATGTCAGAGGGTTGTGCACAATCAGTTGTCAAAGGCTTGTGCACAAACAGATGTCAGAGGCTTGTGCACAAACAGATGTCAGAGGGTTGTGCACAAACAGATGTCAGAGGCTGGTGCACAAAAAATGTCAGAGGTTTGTGCACAAACAGATGTCAGAGTGTTGTGCACAATCAGTTGTCAGAGGGTTGTGCACAAATAGATGTCAGGGGCTCGTGCACAAACAGATGTCAGAGGCTTGTGCACAAATAGATGTCAGAGGGTTGTGCACAATCAATTGTCAAAGGCTTGTGCACAAACAGATGTCAGAGGCTTGTGCACAAACAGATGTCAGAGGGTTGTGCACAAACAGATGTCAGAGGCTTGTGCACAAATAGATGTCAGAGGGTTGCGCACAAAAAATGTCAGAGGTTTGTGCACAAACAGATGTCAGAGTGTTGTGCACAATCAGTTGTCAGAGGGTTGTGCACAAATAGATGTCAGGGGCTCGTGCACAAACAGATGTCAGAGGCTTATGCACAAATAGATGTCAGAGGGTTGTGCACAATCAATTGTCAAAGGCTTGTGCACAAACAGATGTCAGAGGCTTGTGCACAAACAGATGTCAGAGGGTTGTGCACAAACAGATGTCAGAGGCTTGTGCACAAATAGATGTCAGAGGGTTGCGCACAAAAAATGTCAGAGGTTTGTGCACAAACAGATGTCAGAGGTTTGTGCACAAACAGATGTCAGAGTGTTGTGCACAATCAGTTGTCAGAGGGTTGTGCACAAATAGATGTCAGGGGCTCGTGCACAAACAGATGTCAGAGGCTTGTGCACAAATAGATGTCAGAGGGTTGTGCACAATCAATTGTCAAAGGCTTATGCACAAACAGATGTCAGAGGCTTGTGCACAAACAGATGTCAGAGGGTTGTGCACAAACAGATGTCAGAGGCTTGTGCACAAATAGATGTCAGAGGGTTGTGCACAAATAGATGTCAGAGTGCTCTGCACAATCAGTTGTCAAAGGCTTGTGCACAATCAGTTGTCAGGGGCTCGTGCACAAACAGATGTCAGAGGCTTGTGCACAAATAGATGTCAGAGGGTTGTGCACAATCAGATGTCAGAGGCTTGTGCACAAACAGATGTCAGAGGCTTGTGCACAAACAGATGTCAGAGGCTTGTGCACAAATAGATGTCAGAGGGTTGCGCACAAAAAATGTCAGAGGTTTGTGCACAAACAGATGTCAGAGTGTTGTGCACAATCAGTTGTCAGAGGGTTGTGCACAAATAGATGTCAGGGGCTCGTGCACAAACAGATGTCAGAGGCTTGTGCACAACTAGATGTCAGAGGGTTGTGCACAATCAGTTGTCAAAGGCTTGTGCACAAACAGATGTCAGAGGCTTGTGCACAAACAGATGTCAGAGGCTTGTGCACAAACAGATGTCAGAGGGTTGTGCACAAACAGATGTCAGAGGCTTGTGCACAAATAGATGTCAGAGGGTTGTGCACAAATAGATGTCAGAGGGTTGTGCACAATCAGTTGTCAAAGGCTTGTGCACAATCAGTTGTCAAAGGCTTGTGCACAAACAGATGTCAGAGGCTTGTGCACAAATAGATGTCAGAGGGTTGTGCACAATCAGTTGTCAAAGGCTTGTGCACAAACAGATGTCAGAGGCTTGTGCACAAACAGATGTCAGAGGGTTGTGCACAAACAGATGTCAGAGGCTTGTGCACAAATAGATGTCAGAGGCTTGTGCACAATCAGTTGTCAGAGGCTTGTGCACAATCAGTTGTCAAAGGCTTGTGCACAAACAGATGTCAGAGGGTTGTGCACAATCAGTTGTCAGAGGCTTGTGCACAAACAGATGTCAGAGGCTTGTGCACAAATAGATGTCAGAGGGTTGCGCACAAAAATGTCAGAGGCTTGTGCACAATCAGTTGTCAGAGGCTTGTGCACAAACAGATGTCAGAGGCTTGTGCACAAATAGATGTCAGAGGGTTGCGCACAAAAAATGTCAGAGGTTTGTGCACAAATAGATGTCAGAGGGTAGTGCACAAATAGATGTCAGAGGGCTGTGCACAATCAGATGTCAGAGGCTCGAACCCAAACAGATGTCAGAGGCTTGTGCACAAACAGATGTCAGAGGCTGGTGCACAAGCATGTGTTAAAGACGTGTGCACAAACCCGAATTTATCATTTTGCCAAGAGATATCACTTGAATTCAGGCTTATTTAACCTCCAATAGACCATTTCATCATTATTTAATCTTCATCAGACCATTTCATCATTATTTAATCTTCATTAGACCATTTCATCATAGCTTATTTAACCTTCAATAGACCATTTCATCATAGCTTATTAACCTTCAATAGACCATTTCATCCACAAGGCTTCAAATAGAATCGCTCCAATAGGTATGCAAAAATAAACCACTAAAAAAGGCGAGTTTCCAATGTGTTGTCAATTTCAAATAAAACAGTGTATCATTGAAAAATCGCAAATCGAGGTATTTTTGAAAAATTAAAATTAAACATACTTAAACTTAATTTTTCGAAATAAAGAGTAGAAAAGGACCTAAAATAAAGATCATATGTTCATTTAAAACCGTTTTCAATCCTAAGAAATGTATAGTTTTTGTTATATACGTTCCACAATTTTGCCTTTTTTATAAAAATTCCCATGTTATTTCTATGGGAATTTCCAGTTTTTTGCTAAAAAGGCTGATTAATTTTATGTAAATGAAAACCACCCTTAGCAACTTTATTTTTTATAAAATAAACTATTAGATGAATCCCTTTGAAATTTTAACTACATATTAAGGACCCGGATTGCAGTTCTGTGGAATTTTTTCAGAACAGTTAACACAACACAAAAAAAACTACATCCAAACAAAAAACCCTCCTTATACATTAAGAGCAGTATGAGGTCTTATCTAAGAGAGCGACCGCTCTCTCAGAATAGTCTCTAACCATTGTTAGAAACTCGAGAGAGAAATTGGGCAGTAACACTAATCATGCCCTGAACTATGAGAAAGAACAATACGACGGTTGACTAATGTACACTTGTTATAACATCATTTTTCAAAACCGCGAATAAAAATGTTACTGTCCCTATTGAATTTGGCGCCATCGGTTTTAGAATAATTAAAATGTTCCGCTGCGAAGCGTGCCGGTCACGAATGGGGATGTAACGTCATTAGGAACCTTTAAAACGCAAAACCATACACGTACTCTCCCAAAAGTGATTAATGTAATGATAAAATGTTTTCGGGGAATGGAATTGTGGTCGAAAAGCCGAGATAAGTAAATTTTTGAAATTGATTACCAGTAAAATAATTTATTTCAACGGAAAACGGTAATGGAACGTTGTTTTTTCTTAAGCATGCATTTAAGTTTCAATTAAAAAGAAAAATTAATATCTGATCCTTCAGACAAGTGATAACCTCAGTCTTATCGATACTTTTTAGGTCTTGATTCTAATCAAGACATTTTTGATTAATTACTCTTAGTAAGGGTATGAAAATTTTCTGGTGTCCATATGTTCTTAAAAGTCCCCCCCCCCTCTCCCTGGCTTTTATTAATGGAGGTGAAATAGACTCGACCAATAAATCTTTTGAGTTCTTGCTCAGATCTCGTTCTTCCGGTTTTGAGGTGAGAAAGGGATAACCTGATAGGCTCAATTTTGCCATGCGCAGAACCGGTTTTACCCCAAAGAGACTAGTTCAATCAGAAAAAAGTAAATCTAGTTTCGTCGCTCAACGACAGATGGCGCTACAAGCAACCTTTTTAGTCACGTGATCATATCCCTTAGATAAAGACAAGACCCAGCCAGCTTGTTTATTTGTTGGTTGGGTCTATTCATCACTATACTTCCGAATCCGAGCATAGATTAACCATGGATGAAGGATGCGCTTGTGAAGAACATTCGTTGCTCTATAGGATGTGCAACTCCCTTTATTAAAAAAAAGTAGACAAGAAGATACTAGCGCCGCCTGGCTACCAGTACCAGCGCTGGAAAGCCTCGCGTCAACAAATAAAATGTACTGGACATAAGAAAAGAAAACCCACCGTTTTGTTTTTAGCAGATGACACGAAGGAAAACATCAACCATAGCGCGTGTCCAGTAACCAGTCTGGGAAATAGCAGTGCACTTCCTCTGGTCCAAAACCAGTTTATTAATTGCTTGGACTAGTTTTTTCATTCAAGAAGTGGGGGTTACTGGTCCTCGGGACCAGTTTATTAATTGCAAATCTATAGGAGAACAAAGGCTGGGACCAGTCCGGAGACCAGTTAATTAATTGCAAATCTATTGGAGAACAAAGGCTGGGACCAGTCCCGGGACCAGTTTATTAATTGCAAATCTATAGGAGAACAAAGTCTGGGACCAGTCCCGGGACCAGTTTATTAATTAGGACACTAGGGGGTCACTGGTCCCGAGGACTAGTTTAAAAATATCCTTATTTCCCAGACTGCCAGTAACTATTATTTTTCACGCGCAGGGCCGGAAATAAGGAAAAATTCTTATAGAACATGTGTCCAGTGACGCCCCCCTTTGACTGGAAAAATTATAGGACATTGTCCACTGGAGTGCTCAAAAATAGTGTCGCATCTTCATAGTCAAACCATCAAAACTGCCGAAAATTTATTGGTCGAACTGTTCAGGGACCCCCTTAGTTTTTAGAAAAATTATGGGATATTTTAAAATTTTATTGGACAATGACCATGGTCTTGTGCTTATTTCCGGCCCTGTTCACGCGAGGCTTTCCAGCGCTGGTAGGCAGGCGACGCTAGTATCGACCTGTCTACTCCTAAGTATAGGGAGAACTTTACAGCGGTGCGCCAAGAAGCACCGCTAGAGGCAGTGCGAGTTGGCTAGCCTTTCGCGTGTAGTGAACTCTGGCTCCATCTGGCGGTGCCTCTTAGCTCGAAGGAAGAGACCCCTCCGCCTTGGTTTCTCTATTTCCATTGCTTTGAATGTATGGGGAACCTTGGTTTACTGTACCAGGAGAACCCCTTAAAGTGTTAGTGACATAATTTTCGTCACTCACAAACTTAAAATACGAAAAAAATCCTTGAAAAATCTAGTTTATTATGATACGTTTACTTTTGTGTTTGGTTTCGTCAGAGGTTTCGTAGAAATTTATAAAATTGCAATCACAGTTTTGTGTTTGGAAAAGGCCTAGTTAAAATTTTGTTTCGCATGATGACGTAGTAAGGGGAAATTTTCTCTCTTGATGTCGCTCACGTGACGCCTGTTATTGTCTTCGCGCGCGCCGAGTTAAGCCTATTTTATTCATATTCGCGCGGCATTAGTAGACTCGGGAGTCTCGGGCGCGCGCGTTTGGCTTTTCCGCGAGATGCCGTGAGTGACGTATCAAGAAGAAAACCTGCCAAAAATCTTCTCCGCAAATTTGCTTTTGTCCCCCAAATTTCAAGTTTTCCAAGTGTTTTTTCTGTGTTTTCCTTCATATTTAAATATTAATCAAGCATATTTTTGGTTTTGGAATCAGAAGAGTTTAAACTCTCAAAAAAAGTAAGGTTTTCTTTAGATTTGTGATAATTTTCAAATCACGTCGCTATTCCTTTAACCTCGGTCCTCTGTACTTGGACGACTCGCTTCTCAATTGTTATTCAGTCGCGAGTCATTTTCTGTACCAGGAGAACCCTCTAGCCGGTCTTAAAGCATAGCGCGGCTCCAGTGCATCCCCTACAAGTTGACTTTCCTTGCGAACCCCGGGTTTGGCTTGGCAAAGGCTAATGGGCGGGATTTATACATGCACTTATAAATCCCGCCCACAAATGCCTCCTGCCTTAGCCAAGCCAAAACTGGAGTTCGCGAGGAAAGTTAAAGCATAGCGCGGCTCCTGTGGATCCCCTACAAGTTGACTTTCCTTGCGAACTCCGGGCTTGGCAAAGGCTAATGGGCGGGGTTTATAAGTGCACTTATAAATCCCGCCCACAAATGCCTCTAGCCTTCGCCAAGCCAAAACTGGAGTTCACGAGGACAGTTAAAGCATAGCGCGGCTCCTGTGGATCCCCTACAAGTTGACTTTCCTTGCGAACTCCGGGTTTGGCTTGGCAAAGGCTTGTGGGCGGGGTTTATAAGTGCACTTATAAATCCCGCCCACAAATGCCTCTAGCCTTCGCCAAGCCAAAACTGGAGTTCACGAGGACAGTTAAAGTATAGCGCGGCTCCTGTGGATCCCCTACAAGTTGACTTTCCTTGCGAACTCCGGGTTTGGCTTGGCAAAGGCTAATGGGCGGGTTTATAAGTGCACTTATAAATCCCGCCCACAAATGCCTCTAGCCTTTGCTAAGCCAAAAATGGAGTTCGCGAGGAAAGTTAAAGCATAGCGCGGCTCCTGTGGATCCCCTACAAGTTGACTTTCCTTGCGAACTCCGGGTTTGGCTTGGCAAAGGCTAATGGGCGGGTTTATAAGTGCACTTATAAATCCCGCCCACAAATGCCTCTAGCCTTTGCCAAGCCAAAAATGGAGTTCGCGAGGAAAGTTAAAGCATAGCGCGGCTCCTGTGGATCCCCTACAAGTTGACTTTCCTTGCAAACTCCGGGTTTGGCTTGGCAAAGGCTAATGGGCGGGTTTATAAGTGCACTTATAAATCCCGCCCACAAATGCCTCTAGCCTTTGCCAAGCCAAAAATGGAGTTCGCGAGGAAAGTTAAAGCATAGCGCGGCTCCTGTGGATCCCCTACAAGTTGACTTTCCTTGCGAACTCCGGGTTTGGCTTGGCAAAGGCTAATGGGCGGGTTTATACATGCGCTTATAAATCCCGCCCACAAATGCCTCTAGTCTTGCCTTCGCCAAGCCAAAACTGGAGTTCGCGAGGAAAGTTAAAGCATAGCGCGGGTCCAGTGGATCCCCTACAAGTTGACTTTCTTTGCGAACCCCGGGTTTGGCTTGGCAAAGGCTAATGGGCGGGTTTATACATGCACTTATAAATCCGGCCCACAAATGCCTCCTGCCTTCGCCAAGCCAAACTAGAGTTCGCTAGGAAAGTTAACTTGTAGGGGTAATCACGTGACCCGCGCTATGCTTTAAGATATCTTGTTTTCTAATCCATTATCTTATCATTGGTCTAGCTGATTGCGCGTGGGTGTTGTCCGTCTGTTTGATTGTCAATCGAGACCTTTTCACACTTAGGGCGAGGGTGAAAAGGGGGTAAAATTCTCGAGAGGTGAGCATGCGCAGAAAGAATGTTTGTTGCCAGTCGTAGTTAGGCATTTGAGTTTATTTTTATAAAACAGTGTTGTATTAAAGGTTGTAAAAGTATAACTTGAACTTCCTAGGTGAAATTTTATCGAATTCAATTGATAGGCGTAAAATTGGGGTAGTTTATAATATTCTACAGACCAAATTGGGCGCCAAGGCTTACGAGCGTGTTATACGCGGCGCTTTCGGGGCCGGGCACGGCACGGCATCGGCCATGTCCGCCGATGAAGCGTCGATCCCATCGGTCGCCAAGGCTTACGAGCGTGTTATACGCGGCGCTTTCGGGGCGAGCACGGCACGGCATCGGCCATGTCCGCCGATGAAGCGTCGATCCCATACGGTCGCCGAGGCTTAGTGAGTTTTAACCAACTATTATCATTGCACCGTTTCCATTAGAACTTTAAAAACTGTTTGTTTCTTAACTTGGTTTTAATTTTACTCTCTCGGTTTAAATACTAGGCATTTTATTTTAATATTAAATTACAAAACGCTCTAAAACACGTCCATCGTAGTTTATTTTACACGTTAACTCCATTGAAGGGTAAAACTCATGGCAACAAACTTGCAACTGCTCATGCGTGGCCATAAGTGTGAAAAGGTCTATAGGAAACTAAATTTTAATCGCGACGTATTTTATGTAAATTTTCCAGATTGTTTCTAACTCGGTTATTAATGCTAAGGATGAACTGAGACGCTGACGTTGACGTTGATCTCTAGGAATTAAAATCAGGCGAGAAGATGGTCTTCGAGTCTCTAGTGGTGGATCTGATCAATCGCTTCTTGGGCGACTACGTCGAGAATCTCGACCGATCTCAACTCAAATTGGGAATATGGGGAGGTAATTATCGCCTTCTTAATCAAAGGGAGGGTGAAGTAGAAAATCAAGTGCGGGTTTTTATAGATTCTTCTACTAATTACAAGACCAGTCTGCATAGTCAAACATTCAGGAAATAAAAATTACAATTAGGTTCAGATTTTGAGGATAATTTTAAATAAGCCCCTCCGACCAATCGCGTAACGCCCTGCCTTTCTGTTAACAAAATTCTCGTGGCACGCTTACTCCGTGTCGAATGAAATTTTTCACGAGATTTGATAAATTTTGCACGCGATGTGATAATAGTGGCGCGAGACATGGAGCATGCGTGCCACGAGAATTTTGTTAACAGGAAGGCAGGGCGTTACGCGATTGGTCGGAGGTCCTTATTTCAAATTATCCTTAAAATCTGAACCTAATTCGAATTTTAAAATCATTCAGAAGTGTATGTATTACCTGAATGTTTCACTGTGCAGACTGGTCTTATAATTAGTAGAAGAATTCATAAGAAAATCACTTTATTTTCTACTTCACCCTCCCTTTAAGACTCTTTCAGACGATCCAACTTTTTGACTCAGCTCGATGGGTCAAAACGTTGTATCAACTTGCCCTTGAACTTTTGAAGGGAAAAGTGAAATAAATCCTTCCTTTTCACACGACTGAACTTTTACCGCCAAATGGAACTTTTTAAGCGCCACCTACCTTGGCACTTACGAAATAACCCGCGAAAAAGGCTTTTTTTCTAATTCATTTTGATTGGCTGGAGAAATGAAATTAAAAGGTTGAGTCAGCAAAAATTGGATCACTGATCCAATTTTTCCTAGCAAACTTTTTGGGTGACTCAACTCATCCAGCGTCTATTCACGCGATCCAACTAGTTGATTCAACTCGAGTTGACCCATCAAGCTGAGTCAAAAAGTTGGAGCGTCTGAAAGAGCCTTTAAAGGGACTGTAAAGTTGGTATCGGCGTGTGGGTGAACATTACTTCATATACGTCACGGCAGCACCACGTGATGCCCAGGTCCAATGACTCCAAGGGGACGTGGACACTTAGGCCTTGTTTTTCGCGAGACTGCAGTGCCAATTCCCCAAAGTGCTAGCATGGATAAAGAATGCGCGTGAGGTTGAAATTCGTTTTAACGCTACAGGATAGGCAACTCCCTATCTCGGACGACAGCTTATTCTCTATATACTCCGTTACAACATCGGTTGTCAGCACGCGCAAAGCTAGGTCTCTATGTAACCTAGCTTTGTACGTTCTGACAAGAGACAAAAAACTTCGGGGTCTTCAGGATTTTAAGTATCCGCGAGTTTTTTAGCTCGAGTGCACGGACCTCTAGGCCTTAGTTTCAAATACTTGTGAAATTGCCTACAGCCTACTACACGTATTTGAACCTAAGGCCTAGAGGTCCGTGCATGCACTCGAGCTAAAAAACTGGCGGATATTTTAAATCCTGAAGATCCTGAAGTTTTTGTCTCTTGACAGCACGCACAAAGCTAAGTTGCATAGAGACCTAGGTTTGCGCGTGCTGACAACCGATGTTGTAAGAGAGTATATTCATCGAATAAGCTGTCGTTCGAGATAGGGAGTTGCCGATCCTGTAGAGTGAAAACAAATTACCTCAAGCGCATTCTTTATCCATGGTGCTAGTTTAGGAAATGAAAGAAACCACGCCTCTTTTTGGTCAAGTGCTGATGTCGTATAATTTTTACCCAGGCACCGATTTTGACTTTACAGCCCTTTTAAGAGGGTTGTTACGGATCAGGAAAAACGTGAAGCTTTAGGAATTTGAATTTCCATTTGAAAATGGAAATTATGACAATGCTCATTTTGATTGTTGTATTTCTTCGTAGGCGATGTGAATTTGAAGAATTTGGACGTGAAGGAAAGTGCGCTTGATGAGTTTGATCTCCCTGTAAAGGTCATCTCTGGACACATAGGTAATGATGTCACGTGCAAGTTTTTTTAAAGGTCTACATTTATCATTTACATATTCGTATTCGTATTTTTACACATGATCTTTATTTTAAGACATTGTTTTATATAACCGTAAGTTAATAAGATATGTTGGCTTTAAGTTTGCAGGGTTCATACAAACCTGGAAAACAGGGAAAATCTGGAAAAATCAGGGAAATAAATAGTTGACAAAAACCTCAGGGAAAACTCAGGGAAATCAGGGAAATTTGCGTCAAACAGGGGCCGAGTAATTAAGCAAAATGTTCGTGAATATTCCCTGCATAGGATTAACATTACACTATACTTTGGAGGCTCATAACTCTGGTTCTATTAGAGATACAGGGATGTCCTTTGAGTATGTTATAACCCTATTTGTCCTCTTTCCAACAGTATTAAAAACATAGGGCTACGACAAACAGGGGCCGAATAATCGAGGAAAATGTTCGTGAACATTCCCTCAATAGGATTAACATTACACTACCCTTGGAGGCTCATAACTCTGGTTCTACTGGAGATACGGGGATGTCCTTTGAGTATGTTATAGTCCTATTTGCCCCCCATCCAACGATACTAAAAACTCAGGATTTCGTCAAACAGGGGCAGAGTAATTAAGCAAAATGTTCATAAACATCCCCTCCATAGGATTAACATCACACTATACTTTGGAGGCTCATAACTCTGGTTCTATTAGAGATACAGGGATGTCCTTTGAGTATGTTATAACCCTATTTGTCCTCTTTCCAACAGTATTAAAAACATAGGGCTACGACAAACAGGGGCCGAATAATCGAGGAAAATGTTCGTGAACATTCCCTCAATAGGATTAACATTACACTACCCTTGGAGGCTTATAACTCTGGTTCTACTAGAGATACAGGGATGTCCTTTGATTACGTTATAACCCTATTTGCCCGCCATCCAACGATACAAAAACTTAGGATTTCGTCAAACAGGGGCCTAGTAATTAAGCAAAATGTTCGTAAATATTCCCTCCATAGGATTAACATTACACTAAAGGGACTCTAAAGAAGGCATCGGCGGGTGGGTAAAAATATTTGAAATACGTCAGAGTCACGTGACCGAGGAGAGGCGTGGTTCAAATAAGCTTAGTTCGTTTTATTTCCAAAATTACCACTTCGTGGAATTGGCGCTGCAGTCTCGCGAAAAAAACAAGGACTAGGTGTCCAGTCCACTCGATATGGAGTCTTTGCATCTTGTCACGTGGTTCCTGTGACGTATTTCAAATAATTTTTACCCGCCCACTGTTAGCTTCTTCGCAGTCCTTTTAACATCCCCCTTGTATTTTGAAAGAGGACTTGGACTAAGGCGAGAATACTTAGGCATCTTATACCTTCTCCCTAATAAACTACATATCACTTCTTGCCCTCAAAATAGGGTCAAGTGGTCTCCTGACTACACTGACATCTTTACTAGATTACTTTAAAGGGAATGAGAAGCTTCGTTTGAAAAACGTCTGATTTATACTATAACAAAAGATAGAATTAATTTCTGTCAATTCAGAAATGTCAAGCTTTTAATTCTTCAATTTCTGGTTATTTGGCCGCAATATGCATTTGAAAATGCTTCAAATGAACAGAGAGAATTTAGAAGGGGAGTGGAAGGCCCCCCTTTGACTCTATTAAACGTGATGACGCCCAAACAAGATGTCGCGTTGAGCTTTTTGGGGTAGGCGAGTTTCCGGTCACGTGTTCTAAAATCTCTCTGTTACAAACGCACCATACCGGAAATCGACCTGCCTAGATAACGTTTAGCAGACGACGTTGCGCTACATTCCAAACCACCCCTTCCACTCCCCGCCTAAATTCTCTCTGATATGAAATTATTTGAAATCCACTTTTTAAGAAAGGCTAAAACGTTTCCCTGTTGGCTGACGTCACATATATTTTTGACGCGAGATGTGCCACTCTCTCCGCTATCAGACCCAGAGACTTAGACTGGCGAGAAGCTCGGAGACGCGTTTTCCCGGGCTTTTTCCCCCCTGACGTTATAGCGATGTCATAAAGCGGGCGAACAAGCTCGACAAGACAAAGTTATTGATATATCGAAACTTGATTTTTCGTGATTTTTCAACGGATTTTAAAAATGGAAACTTTGGTTCAATTATATTTAAAACTTGATATTTTGAAAGTAGAGACTCGAAAGTGTAACATAATACCACTTTCGTGGTAAAATATGATATGAAATTGTAAATTCGCATTCCCTTAAATGCTGAACGTTTTTTCCTACGATATTCAATCAATATGTTTGTGTCCTATCTATATTGTCCCGAGTCCCGTATTATGTTGTCCCATAAAAGCCTATGTTTCGGAACAAGAAGGAATTGAACTATATTTTTTTACGTTAATTTTGTGTCAGGCAACGAAGAGAAGAAGGTGGACACATTTGCGGAGAAGATGGTGACGCAGGTGATCAAGAACTTGCAAGTGAAGATCATGAAGATTCACATCCGGTACGAGGACGCTTTCACCAATCCCAAGATTCCCTTCTCAGTGGGAATCACTCTGCACAATTTGTCCTTCGAAACCACCGATGAAAATTGGAGGCCCTGCGTCCTGCAAGAAGACGCCAAAATGATTCATAAGGTCAGTAATTACTCGGCTAGTCGTGCGAGGGGCTCATCACTTGCGAAATCGAGTGTACAAACGCCCATGAAATCAGATTTCCAACATCGTGAAATTTTGGAAATCTTGAAATTTTTGGAAATCTTAGTTGAAATTTTTGGAAATCTTAGTTGAAATTTTTGGAAATCTTAGTTGAAATTTTTGGAAATCTTAGTTGAAATTTTTGGAAATCTTAGTTGAAATTTTTGGAAATCTTAGTTGAAATTTTTGGAAATCTTAGTTGAAATTTTTGGAAATCTTAGTTGAAATTTTTGGAAATCTTAGTTGAAATTTTTGGAAATCTTAGTTGAAATTTTTGGAAATCTTAGTTGAAATTTTTGGAAATCTTAGTTGAAATTTTTGGAAATCTTAGTTGAAATTTTTCGAAATCTTAGTTGAAATTTTTGGAAATCTTAGTTGAAATTTTTGGAAATCTTAGTTGAAGTTTTTGGAAATCTTAGTTGAAGTTTTTGGAAATCTTAGTTGAAGTTTTTGGAAATCTTAGTTGAAATTTTTCGAAATCTTAGTTGAAATTTTTCGAAATCTTAGTTGAAATTTTTCGAAATCTTAGTTGAAATTTTTCGAAATCTTAGTTGAAATTTTTCGAAATCTTAGTTGAAGTCTTGAAATTTTTGGAAATCTTAGTTGAAATTTTTCGAAATCTTAGTTGAAATTTTTGGAAATCTTAGTTGAAGTCTTGAAATTTTTGGAAATCTTAGTTGAAATTTTTGGAAATCTTAGTTGAAATTTTTGGAAATCTTAGTTGAAATTTTTGGAAATCTTAGTTGAAATTTTTGGAAATCTTAGTTGAAATTTTTGGAAATCTTAGTTGAAGTTTTTGGAAATCTTAGTTGAAGTTTTTGGAAATCTTAGTTGAAATTTTTCGAAATCTTAGTTGAAATTTTTCGAAATCTTAGTTGAAATTTTTCGAAATCTAAGTTGAAATTTTTCGAAATCTTAGTTGAAATTTTTGGAAATCTTAGTTGAAATTTTTGGAAATCTTAGTTGAAATTTTTCGAAATCTTAGTTGAAGTCTTGAAATTTTTGGAAATCTTAGTTGAAATTTTTGGAAATCTTAGTTGAAATTTTTCGAAATCTTAGTTGAAGTTTTTGGAAATCTTAGTTGAAATTTTTCGAAATCTTAGTTGAAATTTTTGGAAATCTTAGTTGAAATTTTTCGAAATCTTAGTTGAAATTTTTCGAAATCTTAGTTGAAATTTTTCGAAATCTTAGTTGAAGTTTTTGGAAATCTTAGTTTTTTAGTAAAATTCAGGGAAATCAGGGAAATTTGCGTCAAACAGGGGCCGAGTAATTAAGTATAACTCTGGTTATATTAGAGATACGGGGATGTCCTTTGAGTATGTTATAGTCCAATTTGTCCTCTTTCCAACAGTACTAAAAACTTAGGGCTACGACTAACAGGGGCCGACTAATTGAGGAAAATGTTCGTGAATATTCCCTCCATAGGATTAACATTACACTATATTTGGAGGCTCATAACTCTGGTTGTACTAGAGATACGGGGATGTCCTCTGAGTATGTTATAGTTCTATTTGCCCCCATCCAACCATACTAAAAACTAAGGGATCGAGTAAAAAGGGGCCGAGTAATTAAGGAAAATGTTCACTAACATACCCCCCTCCATAGGATTAACATTACACTATACTTTGGAGGCTCATAACTCTGGTTACATTAGAGATACGGGGATGTCCTTTGAGTATGTTATAACCCTAATTGTCCCCTTTCCAACAGTACTAAAAACGTGGGGATCGAGTAAAATGGGGCCAAGTAATTGAGGAAAATGTTCGTGAACAAACCCTCCATAGGAATAGCAATACACCCAACTTTGGAGGCTCATAACTCTGGTTCTACTGGAGATACGGGGATGTCCTTTGAGTATGTTATAGTCCTATTTGCCCCCCATCCAACGATACTAAAAACTCAGGATTTCGTCAAACAGGGGCAGAGTAATTAAGCAAAATGTTCATAAACATCCCCTCCATAGGATTAACATCACACTATACTTTGGAGGATCATAACTCAGGTTCAGTTAGAGGTACGGGGATGTCCTTTGAGTATGTTATAGTCCTATTTGCCCCCCCCCATACTTCGCTAACATTTGCTCCATGGGATACTCCAAATATGGGAGAAAACCTGGAAATCTCAGGGAAATTTGTTTTCCAAAAGTTGTATGAACCCTGTTAATTGCAAATTGATGTAATGGGATCGGTATTTGGTTTTGGTCATCAGTTTTGGGTCCAATCAACTCGGTGGCTCAACTCAAACTGAACCCCAAGCCGGAACTGGACGGTTCCAATTACAGTATTCCCAAAGTGGATCTCAATATCGCTATGGATGAGATTGCGCTCGGCATAACGCAATCGCAGGTGAATTTACGGTTCTTTCTTTTTGGCCTCCGGTTCCGAGTACTTGAACTATAATTTGCTGGTTTTTAGTATCAAAGGCTGATGGAAATGCTGGATTCAATGGACAGGATGGCCAGATCGGCTCTTTACATGAAATTTCGACCCGAAGTGCCTTTGCATGGACACGCCAAATCATGGTATTTAATGACTGTTCGATCTGTCCTAAAAAAATAGGCCTAGATCTTTTTCTTCATGCGGAACCTGGATTAGTCAGGGATTTGGGAAATGGGGGAATAAGTCAGGGATTTAAAGTTTCGTCCTAAAATGTCAGGAATACTTCAGGGATTTAAAGTTTCTTCCTAAAATGTCAGGGATACGTCAGGGATTTGGGAAATGGTGGAATAAGTCAGGGATTTAAAGTTTTTTCCTAAAATGTCAGGGATACGTCAGGGATTAAAAGTTTCGTCCTAAAATGTCAGGGATACATCAGGGATTTGGGAAATGGGGGAATAAGTCAGGGATTTAAAGTTTATTCCTAAAATGTCAGGGATACGTCAGGGATTTGGGAAATGGGGAATAAGTCAGGGATTTGAAGTTTCTTCCTAAAATGTCAGGGATACGTCAGGGATTTAAAGTTTCTTCCTAAAATGTCAGGGATACGTCAGGGATTTAAAGTTTCTTCCTAAAATGTCAGGGATACGTCAGGGATTTGGGAAATGGGGGAATAAGTCAGGGATTTAAAGTTTATTCCTAAAATGTCAGGGATTTCGTTTGGTATATCAAACCATGATGGCTTCGAGCAATCTAAATCTATGTGAATCAAAGTCCTGATTGATAATCAACGCCAAGCCCAAACCGCTTGCCCTAGAAGGCTGAAAATTTGCAGGAACGTTACTCATAAGTAGTAGGCGCGTACTAAGAAAGATTTTTCCAATCTGCCGCCATCTTAATAAATGGCGCCCAGAAATGTAACAAAAAAAATCTTCACTATGCAACAAAGTCCGCGCGTTTCAACCGATTTCGCAAATATTTAGTAGACTGGTTTCCTTTAACCTATAGACGGGCTGAATGGTCTTTCGGGATCGATTTGTTGCCATCTTTTTAAATGGCGGCCAGAAACTTAAAACCCTTCTTTATAGAATAATGTCCGCTTGAAAAATAATAAAAAATGCATCCCTAGGGGCTGACGGGCAACGCCGAGTGCTTTCGCTCCTAGGGTGATACTAAAATGCATCCCGACGGGCTGACGGGCAACGCCGAGGGCCTTCGCTCCTAGGGTGAAACAAAAATGCATCCCGACGGGCTGACGGGCATCGCCGAGTGCCTTCGCTCCTAGGGTGCTACAAAAATGCATCCCGACGGGCTGACGGGCAACGCCGAGGGCCTTCGCTCCTAGGGTGCAACAAAAATGCATCCCTAGGGGCTGACGGGCAACGCCGAGTGCCTTCGCTCCTAGGGTGATACAAAAATGCATCCCGACGGGCTGACGGGCAACGCCGAGGGCCTTCGCTCCTAGGGTGCAACAAAAATGCATCCCGACGGGCTGACGGGCATCGCCGAGTGCCTTCGCTCCTAGGGTGCTACAAAAATGCATCCCTAGGGGCTGACGGGCAACGCCGAGGGCCTTCGCTCCTAGGGTGCAACAAAAATGCATCCCTAGGGGCTGACGGGCAACGCCGAGTGCCTTCGCTCCTAGGGTGCATCAAAAATATAAGTCGAATCAGTAAAATCTACCCATTCTTTATATCATTTTGATGGAAGTTCTTATTTTACGCGAGCGACGCCGCGGCGGGTAACAGCTAGTGTTAAATATGGGCTGCAGGTGTGAATGATGAAGGGGACTCTGCGGGTAAACACGTACTTAAAATGGTCCCAGGGATGATGGCGAAATTAACGGGAATAAGCTGTAGAAGTCGGGGATTTTCAATGTAAAAATTTCGTCCGAACCTTTCTTTAGGTGGAAGTTCGCCATGAATTGTATCTTGGAGGAGGATATTAGACGTAAACGGCGTAATTGGTCTTGGCGGAATATGCAAAATCACCGTCAATTGTGCCGGACTTATCGAGACGTCTACAAGGAAAAACTACTGTCTAAAAAAGTCTCCAAGGAAATCGAAAGTCAAATCGAGGTCATTTTGAAATGATTGCCAATTGCCAATAGTTGATTTTATAAAAGTCACGTGACCTAGATGTATTGCGAGGTAGCATTTCCGTTACCAAAAACATTTAGGGGCCTATCCCTTTCATTGTTTCTAAGCCTTGGCCGTGGAATTTTCGTGTTTCTAAGCCTTGGCCGTGGAATTTTCGTATGGCAGCATATCACGCTAGAAAGATAATTTTTAGAAATTAATTTCAATACTAAATTGAACACTGATTTACATTCATTATATTACTTAAACTATAAAATGAGTGTAGCCAAGGCTTAACGGTAGTAAGAAAGTGTTCATTTTGAGTATATTCCACTCAAGCAGCCAGCGTGATCGAGTGGGCTATGCTTAAAAGGAAATGGTCGTCTTTCATTGGCTCTTTCGAGATGAAGTAGAAAATGACGTCGAGGGCAACATTTCCTCTATAAGCTCCTCCTCTTTTATATAATCAACTATTGCCCTTTGCCCTTTGCAACACGCGGATTTCTAAAAAGATGGTATCGTACGTTTTATTTGAAAAAGGCAATTGAAAAGAGGTTGGACGTCTTCAACATTACCGTGGCGAGACGACAAGCCGAAATCGAGGCGACCTTTTTGTCCAAGAAAGAAACCAAATCCTCCGGAGGCGGCTGGTTTGGTGGGTGGTTCGGAGGCGGCAAACAGGAGGCCAAATCTGAATCAAAGGGACTCGAAATAGGTAAGAATACAAATAGGCAAAAATTAACATAGGTTCAGGTAAAGGGACTCGAAAGAAGGCAGCAAGCAGAGGGTGGGGATAAATGGTTACGTCAGAGGCACGTGACGCAGGAGAGGCGTGGTTTATAAGAAATTTGGTTTGTTGGGACTCAAGGCAGCAGAGGGTGGGGATAAATAATGACGTCAGAGGCACGTGACCGAGGAGGGGCGTGGTTTGGGAGCTAGTTCGTTTTGCTACCACTTTGGGAAATTGGCGCTGCAGTCTAGCGAAACACAAGGAGTACGTGTCCAGTCCTTGATATGGAGTCTTTGGATTTTGGCGTCACGTCGTGCCTGTGACTTTTTCTTAAATAACATATAACCCGACAGTCACGTCACTGCCTTCTTTTGGGACCCTTCAAAGTAGAAAATAATACAACCATTTTTAATCGCTTTTAATGGATTAAAAATAATAGAACCATTTTTAATCGCTTTTAATCGATTAAAAATAATCCAACCATTTTTAATCGCTTTTAATCGATTAAAAATAATCCAACCATTTTTAATCGCTTTTAATCGATTAAAAATAATTCAACCATTTTTAATCGCTTTTAATCGATTAAAAATAATTCAACCATTTTTAATCGCTTTCAATCGATTAAAAATAATTCAACCATTTTTAATCGCTTTCAATCGATTAAAAATAATACAACCATTTTTAATCGCTTTCAATCGATTAAAAATAATTCAACCATTTTTAATCGCTTTCAATCGATTAAAAATAATGCAACCATTTTTAATCGATTAAATGATACCTAAGCATTAACTAATGTAGTGTTATAAGCAATCAAAAAGCTATAGTTAAGATAAAAACATCTTAGGCTTATAGAAAGATAGTCGTTGAGTGGCTTTCTAGGTTGTTAACATCGACATATAATCCAACAAATTTTATATATATTTGAATGATAGCGAAGAAAATTGAAGACGCCATGACGGATGGTGAAAAATCGAAACTGTACGAGGCGATTGGTTACCAAGAGAACGCTGCTCCAACTGAATATCCGCACGAGTTTGTCGAAAACAAAGTCCAGTTTAATCTGCACAGTTTAACCCTATCCGTTATCGATGATACTTCCAAGTAAGTAGAATGATCGGGCGTTGCTATTATCTGTTTGTTGGGTTACGATTTAGTGAATAATTAGTGATCGAAATACGCCCTTTGTCCGTCTTTGACATAGATATAGTAAAACTATAAGGGGTCTAGATCCACTTCGCTGGCTTAGGCTTAACGAAAAAACGCGGAAGGGGCAACGAGCAGACAGCCGCTATTTTCTGGGGGTAGCAGTATAAAACGCCATCTATCGGTAATTTTCGAAACTAAATTAAAGGATGAGCTTAGAGTAGTGGCACTCTATGTTAACCCCTATAGGGCATAATAAGTCAAACCCTCGGAGATGCCATTACTCCATTTTATACGAGCTAAGAGCGGAAATACGTATTTTATAAACTTTACACCTGTAAAATCTTTTAAAAAACACTTGGAACTTGTATTTCTACTTACTTTCGAGGAAATACCACCGTTTTCTGAAGGTAAGAGTCTTTTTTTTATACATTTTTTAGTAATAAAAACATTTAAGGCGAGCTAAGCCTTGGTCATGGCCATAATGTAGAAGTAGATTTGGAAATGGAGTAATGGCATCTGCGAGGGTTTGACTTATTATGCCCTATAGGGAGTTAACATAGAGTGCCATTCATCCTTATGATAGTTCCAATTTTGGTCGCTAATTTGTCCCCGATAGATGGCGTTTTATACGGCTACCCCCAGAAAATAGCGGCTGTCTGCTCGTTGCCCCTTCCGCGTCGACCTCCCATTGAATTGTGTAGAAATACCAATGTGAGCTTTTGTCAGTTGTCACACAACTAAATGGCTCCTCCTATCACCGAGTAAGAGGTGACGTAGAGTAAGCCTGTTAGTGAATAAATTTATGGTCCAATATTGAGTAATTGGGACGGGTCAAGGACCCATAGCTCGAGTGTCCCATTACATCTTAAAAGTGGAGAGTGAATGAATGATATCATTAAGTCGCAGTCGACCCAATTATATTTAGGGAAAGGTCAAAGGTAACACAGGTGTTAATCCTCTAGTCTACCTTACACCCCTGGAGATGAAACTCTGGAGGTTACTTAAATATGGCGGAGGTTTATAATATATTAATAAGAAACTGAATTTTTAATCGATTAAAGCAAAGCGCGGGTCCAGTGAATTCCATTTGCAAGGTTGACTTAGGTTACGAACTCCAGTTTTGGCTTGGCAAAGGCATAAAGCATTTGTGGGCGGGTTTTATAAGTGTGCTAATGAATCTCGTCCACTAGCCTTTGAAAAGCTAAAACACCGGAGTTCAAGAGGAAAGCAAACTTTGCTTTAATCGATTAATCGTCAAAACTCCAATAGAAACCTTATACGAAAATCTGATTTTATGAATTTTTGTCGAAAAGTCGAATGATTGGAGAAATCTAATTATCAAAACAAAAAATTGGATTAATCGATTATGAAATCGACTAATCTATTCTAAAACTGAAAATTATTACTGAGGTTCACATTTGTATGTGACATTGAAATTTTAGCTGTAAGCCTTCGAAGAGCTAAACCCCGGAGTTCAGGGGGAAAGTAAACTTATAGGGACCCACGCTTTGCTAAATTTAATCGATTAATCGTCAAAACTCCAAAACAAACCTTAAACGAAAATCTGATTTTATGAATTTTTTATTGCAAAGTCGAATATTAGATATGAATCTTAATTGAAAAATCTATAATTATCAAAACAAAAAATTGGATTAATCGATTATGAATTCGAGGACCCACGCTTTGCTTTAATCGATTAATCGTCAAAACTCCAATAGAAACCTTAAACGATAATCTGATTTTACCAATTTTTATCGCAAAGTCGAATATTAGATATGAATCTTAATTGAAAAATCTATAATTATCAAAACAAAAAGTTGGATTAATCGATTATGTAATCGAGGACCCACGCTTTGCTTTAATCGATTAATCGTCAAAACTCCAATAGAAACCTGAAACGATAATCTGATTTTACGAATTTTTGTGGAAAAGTCAAATAATTGATAGGAGTCTTAATTGAAAAATCAAATTATCAAAACAAAATATTGGATTAATCGATTATGAAATCGAGGACCCACGCTTTGCTTTAATCGATTAATCGTCGAAACTCCAATGGAAACCTGAAACGATAATCTGATTTTACGAATTTTTGTGGAAAAGTCAAATAATTGATAGGAATCTTAATTGAAAAATCAAATTTTCAAAACAAAATATTGGATTAATCGATTATGAAATCGAGGACCCACGCTTTGCTTTAATCGATTAATCGTCGAAACTCCAATAGAAACCTGAAACGATAATCTGATTTTACGAATTTTTGTGGAAAAGTCAAATAATTGATAGGAGTCTTAATTGAAAAATCAAATTATCAAAACAAAATATTGGATTAATCGATTATGAAATCGAGGACCCACGCTTTGCTTTAATCGATTAATCGTCGAAACTCCAATAGAAACCTGAAACGATAATCTGATTTTACGAATTTTTGTGGAAAAGTCAAATAATTGATAGGAGTCTTAATTGAAAAATCAAATTATCAAAACAAAATATTGGATTAATCGATTATGAAATCGAGGACCCACGCTTTGCTTTAATCGATTAATCGTCAAAACTACAATAGAAACCTGAAACGATAATCTGATGTTACGAATTTTTGTGGAAAAGTCAAATAATTGATAGGAATCTTAATTGAAAAATCAAATTATCAAAACAAAATATTGGATTAATCGATTATGAAATCGAGGACCCACGCTTTGCTTTAATCGATTAATCGTCAAAACTACAATAGAAACCTGAAACGATAATCTGATGTTACGAATTTTTGTGGAAAAGTCAAATAATTGATAGGAATCTTAATTGAAAAATCAAATTATCAAAACAAAATATTGGATTAATCGATTATGAAATCGAGGACCCACGCTTTGCTTTAATCGATTAATCGTCAAAACTCCAATAGAAACCTGAAACGAAAATCTGATTTTATGAACTTTGTCGAAAAGTCAAATAATTGATAGGAATCTTAATTGAAAAATCTATAATTATCAAAACAAAAAATTGGATTAATCGATCATGAAATCGAGGACCCACGCTTTGCTTTAATCGATTAATCGTCAAAACTCCAATAGAAACCTTAAACAAAAATCAGAATTTAGGAATTTTTATAGCAAAGTCGAATATTTGATAGGAATCTTAATTGAAAAATCAAATTATCAAAAGAAAAAATTGGATTAATCGATTATGAAATCGACTAATTGAAATTTTAGCTGTAAACCTGAAGGGTCATCCTTTAATTTGTCCCATAATATTTTGTTAGGTATCCTCATGTTTTGAAAGCAAAGCTTAACAGGGTGGAAGCTAAACTGGACCAACGCCCATCCGCCGCAGCTATGAAGTAAGATTTTAACCTTTTGACCTCGCTGTCAATTAAGGCACCAATTAATACGTCACTTCCTTAGAGTTGAGAGTTCATTCAAGAGTTTCACGGTCTTCGGATGTCCGGTCGATGAGAATAACTGGCCTGTGCTAATATCTTCGCAAGCGGATGGTCACTCCAACGTCTCTCTACTCTCAGTCGTCTACGAAACTAATCCTTTGGATAAATCGTGCGACCAGAGAGTAAGAGTGCTATCGCAATCGCTGGAAATTGCTTATAATGCCGTGAGTCTTATTTATTTGCTCAGGGATATTTTATGAAAATGATAATTTTTAATTTTAATTAACGCAGCTTACGATCAACCAGTTAGTCGAAGTTCTTAAACCACCAGAGTCCCTTTCACTATCGCAGTAAGTACGCCATTTTTTTTACCATAGGGACTTGGCAATTTGGGTTTAGCTCCACCCCCCCTAGGGACTTGGCAATTTGGGTTTAGCTCCACCCCCCCCCCCTTAGGGACTTGGCAATTTGGGTTTAGCTCCACCCCCACCCCCCCCCTTAGGGACTTGGCAATTTGGGTTTAGCTCCACCCCCCCCCTAGGGACTTGGCAATTTGGGTTTAGCTCCACCACCCCCCTAGGGACTTGGCAATTTGGGTTTAGCTCCACCCCCCCTTAGGGACTTGGCAATTCGGGTTTAGCTCCACCCCCCTAGGGACTTGGCAATTTGGGTTTAGCTCCACCCCCCCTAGGGACTTGGCAATTCGGGTTTAGCTCCACCCCCCCCCCTAGGGACTTGGCAATTTGGGTTTAGCTCCACCCCCCCTTAGGGACTTGGCAATTTGGGTTTAGCTCCACCCCCCCCCTTAGGGACTTGGCAATTCGGGTTTAGCTCCACCCCCCCTAGGGACTTGGCAATTTGGGTTTAGCTCCACCCCCCCTAGGGACTTGGCAATTTGGGTTTAGCTCCACCCCCCCCCTAGGGACTTGGCAATTTGGGTTTAGCTCCACCCCCCTAGGGACTTGGCAATTTGGGTTTAGCTCCACCCCCCCCTTAGGGACTTGGCAATTTGGGTTTAGCTCCACCCCCCCCCTTAGGGACTTGGCAATTCGGGTTTAGCTCCACCCCCCCCCCTAGGGACTTGGCAATTTGGGTTTAGCTCCACCCCCCCTAGGGACTTGGCAATTTGGGTTTAGCTCCACCCCCCCCTAGGGACTTGGCAATTTGGGTTTAGCTCCACCCCCCCCTTAGGGACTTGGCAATTCGGGTTTAGCTCCACCCCCCATAGGGACTTGGCAATTCGGGTTTAGCTCCACCCCCCCTTAGGGACTTGGCAATTCGGGTTTAGCTCCACCCCCCCTAGGGACTTGGCAATTTGGGTTTAGCTCCACCCCCCCCCTAGGGACTTGGCAATTCGGGTTTAGCTCCACCCCCCCTTAGGGACTTGGCAATTCGGGTTTAGCTCCACCCCCCCCTAGGGACTTGGCAATTTGGGTTTAGCTCCCCCCCCTAGGGACTTGGCAATTTGGGTTTAGCTCCACCCCCCCTTAGGGACTTGGCAATTTGGGTTTAGCTCCACCCCCCCCCCCTTAGGGACTTGGCAATTCGGGTTTAGCTCCACCCCCCTAGGGACTTGGCAATTTGGGTTTTGCTCCACCCCCCCTTAGGGACTTGGCAATTCGGGTTTAGCTCCACCCCCCCCCCCTAGGGACTTGGCAATTTGGGTTTAGCTCCACCCCCCCCCCTTAGGGACTTCGCAATTCGGGTTTAGCTCCACCCCCCCCCCCCTAGGGACTTGGCAATTTGGGTTTAGCTCCACCCCCCCTTAGGGACTTGGCAATTTGGGTTTAGCTCCACCCCCCCCCCTTAGGGACTTGGCAATTTGGGTTTAGCTCCACCCCCCTAGGGACTTGGCAATTCGGGTTTAGCTCCACCCCCCCTAGGGACTTGGCAATTTGGGTTTAGCTCCACCCCCCCCCCTTAGGGACTTGGCAATTTGGGTTTAGCTCCACCCCCCCCCCCTTAGGGACTTGGCAATTTGGGTTTAGCTCCACCCCCCCCCTAGGGACTTGGCAATTCGGGTTTAGCTCCACCCCCCCCCCTAGGGACTTGGCAATTCGGGTTTAGCTCCACCCCCCCCCTAGGGACTTGGCAATTCGGTTTTAGCTCCACCCCCCCCTAGGGACTTGGCAATTTGGGTTTAGCTCCACCCCCCCCCCCTTAGGGACTTGGCAATTTGGGTTTAGCTACACCCCCCCCTTAGGGACTTGGCTATTAGGGATTAGCTCCACCCCCCCCCCCCCCAGCGCCATTATGGTATGGTTTTTTTTTCTACAGAATGAAAGCTACTTAAAGGGACTGCAAAGAAGGCATGGGCGGGTGGGTAAAATTATTTGAAATACGTCACAGACGTCACGTGACACCAAGATACAAAGACTCCTCATGGAGTGGAACTATAGTTAACATCTAGTCCTTGTTTTTCGCCAGATTACAGCGCCAATTCCATCAAAAGTGGTAGTTTTCGAAATAAAACGAACTGAGCTTCTTTGAACCACCCACGCCTCTCCTCGGTCACGTGGTGCCTCTGACGTATTTCAAATAATTTTTACCCACCCGCCGATGCCTTCTATACAGTCCCTTGAAGCCCCTCCTCCTGGTATTTTTTTAGCGCGTGACGTAGTACTTACTGCCAAGTCCCTACTGTTAGGGCCAGAGGAAACTCCTCTTAGCTTAAACTTCAGCGCAGTGGCGTGTTGTTAGTTGGTCGAGTACTGATTCAAACCACGGACCACTTAACCCATGTTGGACCCGCGTTAACAAATGGCAATTCGTAGCACGCGCTCTCTCGCGATATTTTTTAGCCAAGGCTTAGTGTTAAACAGACTTTATAAACAATACCAGAATGATACTTACAAAAACTAACTTGACAGATCTTTTTTGAATCTTTAATGAGAGAGAGAGGCTAAAATAAATAAATAATGAAACTCAATCTCCCCATATCGGTGACTGGAGACCTCTACTCCCCCCAAAAAATAAAATGGCGCGAATTTTACTAGGGTTTGGTGTAAAACTTCCAACATGCGCCGCCACAGAGCTAAGGGGCGCGTTCAGTAACGCTCAACGGAGGCTCCGTTGAATGCGCATTCGCCACTGAACGATTTTCGGAACTTCCGTTTTGACGTCACGATTGTAAGCGAAGAGGCATCGAAGTCATCGGCTGCAAGAGCCGATTACTTCGTTGAGCAACGCAATTTGTGACGTAGAGGCAATGGCGGAAACATATCTCCCTGAAGGATTTCGAGAAGTTAATTTGACTGATAATTTCGGAAATGTTAATAAAATCGGTGTTGCAGCGACTGAATGCGAAAAAATAATGTCTGATAGTATTTTATGGAATTTTTTTCGATTATATCTTTGAAGCTTAAAAGGTTATTGGGTTTTAAAGCTTATGCCTTGGCTAAGTTACCGGTCAGAGTTTGCTCTTATTTCGGCTAGCAGGCCCTCGCTTATACATTTCCATGAACAGTAAGCAGACGACACAACGCAAAGTTCGCAAAAAACCGTTCAGTAGCCTAATACGTCGCATGACGTCACGTTGATCAACGGAGCTCAACGCGTTTGGTCTCCGTTGAGCGTTACTGAACGCAGCCCTAGTGACAGGCAAACCTAGCTCCCTATTCATGGGTTAGGTGGTCTGAGTTCAAACTGAACTCCGCAATGAGTTTTAGCATGAATCTATATAACTATGAATATACAGCTCTATCATGTCGATTTGGTTTGGGTGTTAGCCTCCTAGCTTTGACGCGTTTTGCGTGGCTCTTATAGCCAATCACAAGACGAGACAAGAGGAAGTGACGTTTCGAATTTAACACACCCCCGGACTCCCCCTTCCTTCTCCCGCTCCTATCACTTCCAGATACGTGACTGATGTCTCCTTTCGCTAAGCCCCGCCCAAACCTAATCGAGAGGTTAGACAGCGTAATGCAGCTGCATATTCATAGTTATATAGATTCATGGTTTTATTCCTATATATCGCGTAAGTTTATAAGTGATAGGTTCCATAAGTTTGACACTACCTATACAGTTCGTAATGCTACTGAGAGACTTACAGCTCGAGATAACTAGTTCGAATGAGAACGACGGATGCGAGTCAATTGAAGTCCAACACTCGGTGGTTAATTAATATTGCAGGACTTCAATCTAGTTCCTATTTAGTCTGTATTACTAAGCCTTTGACAGCGTCTCACCAGGCGTCTTCGCTTTACCCTTCAATCACTTCATGACAAGCTTCAGTTTGTAACCAGTGACAAACCATAGATATATTAAAAGGGTAGATACACAATTCAATGGGAGGTCGACGCGGAAGGGGCAACGAGCAGACAGCCGCTATTTTCTGGGGGTAGCCGTATAAAACGCCATCTATCGGGGACAAATTAGCGGCCAAAATTGGAACTATCATAAGGATGAGTGGCACTCTATGTTAACTCCCTATAGGGCATAATAAGTCAAACCCTCGCAGATGCCATTACTCCATTTCCAAATCTACTTCTACATTATGGCCATGACCAAGGCTTAGCTCGCCTTAAATGTTTTTATTACTAAAAAATGTATAAAAAAAAGACTCTTACCTTCAGAAAACGGTGGTATTTCCTCGAAAGTAAGTAGAAATACAAGTTCCAAGTGTTTTTTAAAAGATTTTACAGGTGTAAAGTTTATAAAATACGTATTTCCGCTCTTAGCTCGTATAAAATGGAGTAATGGCATCTCCGAGGGTTTGACTTATTATGCCCTATAGGGAGTTAACATAGAGTGCCACTCATCCTTATGATAGTTCCAATTTTGGCCGCTAATTTGTCCCCGATAGATGGCGTTTTATACGGCTACCCCCAGAAAATAGCGGCTGTCTGCTCGTTGCCCCTTCCGCGTTTTTTCGTTAAGGCTAAGCCAGCGAAGTGGATCTAGACCCTTTATAGTTTTACTATATCTATGTGACAAACTTATGGAACATATCATAGGAACTATGATAACCCTTTTGTTCGTCTTTAAAAATCTATGAATCAGAACACAAAAATATCCTATTTCACTAAGAGGAATTTAAATTTTTGGCTTGATTCCAATTCGCTTAAAGGGACTGCATGGGCGGGTGTTTAAAAATTATTTGAAATACGTCACAGACATCACGTGATGCCAAGATACAAAGGCTCCTCATGGAGTGGAACTAGTTATACATCTAGTCCTTATTTTTCGCCAGATTTTAGCGCCAATTCCCTGGAGTGGTAATTTTTGAAATAAAACAAACTAAGCTTCTTTGAACCACCCGGCCACGCCTCTCCTCGGTCACGTGGTGCCTCTGACGTATTTCAAATAATTTTTACCCACCCGCCGATGCCCTCTTTACAGCCCCTTTAACCTAACCTGGCCCAATTGAATAGCGACGAGTCGGGTCGACTTTCTTTTCGACCCGACCCGGCCCGAGTCCAACTTTAAAATTATAAACTAAACCCGACCCGACCCGAAAAAAAAATTAAAATAAAAACCCGACCCGACCCGACCCGAAAAAAAATTCAAATAAAAACCCGACCCGACCCGAAAAAAAAATTTAAATAAAAACCCGACCCGAAAAAAAAAATTAAAATAAAAACCCGACCCGAAAAAAAAAATTAAAATAAAAACCCGACCCGAAAAAAAAATTAAAATAAAAACCCGACCCGAAAAAAAATTAAAATAAAAACCCGACCCGAAAAAAAAAATAAAATAAAAACCCGACCCGAAAAAAAAATTAAAATAAAAACCCGACCCGAAAAAAAATTAAAATAAAAACCCGACCCGAAAAAAAATTAAAATAAAAACCGACCCGAAAAAAAAAAATTAAAATAAAAACCCGACCCGACCCGGAAAAAAAAATTAAATAAAAATCCGACCCGACCCGACTCGGAAAATTTTGAAATTAATTTTGCCCGACCCGACCCGAATCGGGTTCGGGTCGGGTCGGGTCGAAAAAGCCCGATTAAATCGGGGGCCCGACTCGTCTCTACAATTGAACGCACCGTGAATTTATCCTGATACATGACTACTTTAGGCTCCAAGCGGCAGCTGCTTTGAAATTGGATGACTTCAAAGAAATGTCGGCTTATGGCCTCCAATTCGCCATTGAACGGCATCAGTATTTGGACTTACTGGTTGATCTTCAACCCTCTATCATCATTGTACCTGAAAATGGCGTTTATGACGAGTAATTACCTCTTTTTCCTGCCACCAGATGGCGCCATTTCTCTCTTTGTCCAATAATAATTATAATAATTAATTTTGTTTTCAGCATTGGTCACCAATTGATGATTAACTTGGGTAACTTGAAAATGTCCAGTTTCGCCAGGAGTATGGACGATTCCGTCACCGTCAGAAGTTTAGTCAAGGCTGGCAGCACTGAAGATGAAATTCTATCAACCATGATGTCCGAAGCTTACGATAAGTTCGAGATCAAGATTGAAAATGTGGCCATTCTAATGACAGCATCGGGTAAGTCACATTGTTTATCGATAATTTATGTGAAAAAAGTAGGCTTAGACACGCGGTAATGTATTAGAAACCCTTTGACATAATTAGGCTTATTCCTGATCAGCGCCATCTACCCATTGTGGCGGCGACTTTAAGAACTACTGTAATGGGCAAGCCAACCACTCCAGAATGATGTCGCTAAAAATCTGGTGACGTCACTGACGGGGACACTCTCGGCCCGGGGTCTGACCAAAAATTAGCCCCCTTTATTTTACCTAAAGTAGCACGCCAAGGCTTAGCTTTAAAAGCTCCAAAAACGCCGTGAAATAATTGTTTTACCTTTAGGCAAGTGTTGTATATCGTCGACGAAGAAGTTTGGAGCCTGATTTAGTCCCTATTTCATAATTTAATTCAAATTATGAGGCTGAAATTAACTTCAATGAGCTTTAAAGCTGCTGGCTAATTTTTGGTTAGACCCCGGGCCGAGAGTGCCCCTGTCAGTGACGTTACCGGATTTTTGGCGACATCTGGAGTGGTTGCGTTGCCCATTACAGTACTTCTCAGCTATGGCTAGGTGGCGCTGATCAGGGATAAGGCTAATAGCGTGGTGACGTCATTGTCTTGTTTGTTCAGGTTTATCTTGGCTCGATGTTGAGAAGCGTCAAGACGCCTTGCATATTCTGCAGCCCATGAATGTTAATGTTGAATTCCAAAAAGCCATCGTCACTGACGACCCGCGAATTCCCAAGTAAGTCCCCGCCCCTTTTCCCCTTTTTATCCAAAGGTCACGTGACGTCGTAATGGAGAGTGAAATACTTTGACACGCGCTTTTGATAGGATGAAGTTGAAAGGTGAATTGCCATCTCTGAAGATTAGCATTTCGGATATGAAGACGATGCAGCTGATGAAGATCGCCACCAGTATTCCCACACCGTAGAGCGCACCCGCCCTCCCTGAATCGGCGTCCTCCGCTACCGTGAGTGTCTAATTTTAAATTTCGATTGTGGTAGTGTAATTGCGCGCCACCAATGTTTTTAATCGATTAATCAATTGTGGTGGTGTAATTGCGCTTTCAATGTTTTTAATCGATTAATCAATTGTGGTGATGAAGGTGCCCTTTCAACGTGTTTTTAATCGATTAATCAATTGTGGTAGTGAAGGTGCGCTTTCCATGTTTTTAATCGATTAATCAATTGTGGTAGTGAAGGTGCGCTTTCAATGTTTTTAATCGATTAATCAATTGCGGTGGTGTAATTGCGCTTTCAATGTTTTTAATCGATTAATCAATGTTGGTGGTGTAATTGCGCTTTCAATGTTTTTAATCGATTAATCAATGTTGGTGGTGTAATTGCGCTTTCAATGTTTTTAATCGATTAATCAATTGTGGTGATGAAGGTGCCCTTTCAACGTGTTTTTAATCGATTAATCAATTGTGGTAGTGAAGGTGCGCTTTCAATGTTTTTAATCGATTAATCAATTGTGGTAGTGAAGGTGCGCTTTCAATGTTTTTAATCGATTAATCAATTGTGGTGGTGTAATTGCGCTTTCAATGTTTTTAATCGATTAATCAATTGCGGTAGTGAAGGTGCGCTTATGTTTTTAATCGATTAATCAATTGTGGTAGTGAAGGTGCGCTTTTGTGTTTAATCGATTAATCGATTGTGGTGGTGTAATTGCGCTTTCCATGTTTTTAATCGATTAATCGATTGTGGTGGTGAAGGTGCGCTTTCAATGTTTTCAATCGATTAATCAGTTGTGGTGGTGTAATTGCGCTTTCAATGTTTTTAATCGATTAATCAATTGTGGTGGTGTAATTGCGCTTCCAATGTTTTTAATCGATTAATCAATTGTGCGATTGCGCTCGGGATTGCGAAGAAATATGGCAATAGAATTCGATGATTATTGGAAATTTTGAACCATTAATCTTAAGTACTTTGATTAATCAAATTCGAATATTAATTTTAGAAAATATTTCCTAAAATTCTCAAAATTAGTGAAGATAGGGTTGGTACCGGTAATTGGGAACGATTCTAAATGTGAACACTTTTTCTTTAAAATTTTGTAACTAATTTTTGAGCGGCTCAAACTCCTTTTAAAAGGGCTCAATTTGTAGATTGAATATCGAGGATTACGATAACAAGATGGCCCCGGCCATATTATGCTTTGCGCGCCCTCTTTTGGCTAGAACTGGTGTGATTCCGGCAAACATTTTTGGCGGTATTCTCTTTTTTCTTTATCAAATATCCTTTCGATTGTGAACAAAATCAATTTAGTATGACTTTGGTTTAATATAATCATTGAACTTAAAATAAATTCTTTAACAAAAACAATTACAGTTGTTTTATACTATACAAACTATTTTTGAATTAGTATTCACAATAAAATCTTTCTAGTGCGGTTTGATAAACTAAATGATAGTTTCGACAAAGCAGTTTCAACGGTTATTTTCAGTTACAATTTTTTATAAACAAACATGATAATTTGTAGATTAAATTATAAGCATTAGTATTCGCAACAAAATCGTTCTATTAACGTCTGATTACTCAAATAACCCTTAATAATAAATTGGACCAGGCAGTTTGTAAGGTTCTTTTCACATACAATTTTTGACAAACCAAAATTATTATTTGAAGTTTAATTTGCCTGTAAGCGTTCTTAATAATTTATTTAATTATCTGTTGTTTTAACTTATAATAAGTGTAGTCAATTACTTACCATGACTAATCTTAATAGTTTCTTAAATAAATAAAATACGTTGACGTTGCAAAGCCACATAAGTATGGTTCTAAATGCTATTAATAAATTTAAATCTAATTCCGCGCGCGAAAAAGGGCGGAAAGGCACCCAGCCAGCCTGCCAGCAAGGGTCAGGCCAATAGTTTTGCAACTCGAAGCGCAAAAGCAAAAACACAAATTATGTGATATGAAGTTCAAGTATCATTTTTTTCGTCTTGTTGATAAATAATATCCAATGCCAAAATTGTAAATTCAGTATTCAATCCACAATATATTTAGGTCTAATGGTCCAAATGTAATGAAACTTTAATGAGAGATGTGCTAGTATCTATTATATCTAAAAATGGTTAAAAACTTTCAAATTAATTAGTTTTGTCAAAATGATAAATTTAGTACTTTCAGGCCCTTTCCAAGATTAAACATATCGCTTACACATGGCACTAAAAATCCTGTAACTAAACCAAATTACAGGCCATAAAGCTTACAACACATCTAAATGGGAAAGTTCAGAAAAGCCCTTGTGTTTCTACCAAGTAAACGTTACTATGTTAACGCAATTTTAGTTCAAAACTGTATTTATTGGAAATATTACATATTTTGAAAAACAATGAAGAGTAGAAAAATCATGATTAAGAAACTAACTGAAAGGGTGGGGGAAAAGTATCACAATATCAGTTACTGTTGGTAAAAAAACCAGGATTTACTTGAGATATAGTTTTAAATTATACTTAGTTGTCAAGCAGGTCCAAGAAGAAAAAAGCTTCCTCTCAGCGATACTCTACTTTTTCGATGACATTCTGAAGCTTCTTGCGAGGGAGACCTTACATTTTAATGCAATAATTTTTTATCAGTATCATTTGGTAACGAACGCAGAACGTTCTCATTATATGTGTTATTCAACTGATCAGGTTTCGCGAGACCTGCCCCTCGGCACGTTTACAAATCTAAGAATATTGGTTCAAGAGGTCTTGGTTTTATAATCTATTACTCTCTAAAAGGCCTGTTTTGGACAAGGATGGGGATGGGTTTCTTTCTTGGAAAATGGTTGTAAGTACTGAATTGTGGATTAAATACTGAATTTACAATTTTTACATTAGAAATTCTGAATTTACAATATTTACATTAGAAATTATTTTTATTCAAATATTTATCCTATTTAATATAATAGAATAGATTATAACACACCTCAGGGTGAAATTTCAGGACATTTGGATCAGTAGATCCGAAGATATCATCAGTTTGGCCTTGGAAATAATTTTTACACAAAAAAGCTTTAATCTTTCTTAGTATAATAAAACACATTGAAACACACGTCTCACTACAATTTAAGGTCATTTGAATCAATAGGTCAAAGAAAGGATCTGGCAAAAATACCTACCTCCTCCCATAAAACTTAATGTTAATTTTCGGTTCCTTCGAATTTTCTTCAAAAGTCGCGCTTATACATGTAAATCGAATTCTTTGAACTGGGGGTGTAGTTATAAGGAAAAATGGGGGTGGAATGCTCTGAGAGTCGGAATGAAGGCTGGTTATCTAAGTCAGATCTAGGCTCTATTTAGCGCCATCATGTCGGCCTAATTTTAATACATATGCCAAAGTAATTTTAAACTGTTTTGCTCATACATAAAATTTACAATTAAAAAACTAAATTTAATAGATAGTTAACAATGAACAAATATTTCTTCCAAATTGCTAAAATAGTAGTGTACGTAGATGACGCTACAATAGGGAAACGCCGGTAGGCTGCTAGGCATAGAAAAGCGTCTGCAATCAGCAAGGAAGTGAGTTCGAAGATATTTTTTTGCAAATTTTGAAGTTTGGTTCATAACTGTTGCGTTTACGAATGGGATGATGATATTGATATTGTTTCTTGATGTCTAGATAATGATTTTCCTTCTAGTGAGAGAAACATGTACATTTATTTCTAAACTCATTACTTAATGTGAAGTTGTAGTATTAGGTTTTTAATTATCATGTTAACAGTGCTTATTTTGATTACGTTTATAAAAATAATATTGAACTTTTTTTTCTTAAAGTTAGTGATCATAAGTGATGATTAGTAATTGATTACTCTTATTAGTTAAAATTAAGAAGTTATTAAATAAATTATCATTAACGTTTATAGGTAAATTTAAACTTGAAACGATATTTTGTCTTTGGAAAATATGTAACTGAAAAGAATCCAATTAAGAGTTAATTAAACAAATTATCATTATCCTTTTTAGGCAAATTTAAACTTGAAATGATAATTTTTCATTGTCAAAATTTGTTACTGAAAAGTGAAAAGAACCTTAGAAAGTGCTTGTGCTTCGTAAAATTTATTATTAGGATTATTTGAGTAATCAAACGTTAATAGAAAGATTTTATTGCGAATGCCAATACTAAAATTAAACATCAAATTATCGTTTTTGTTTGTCCAAAATTGTAACGCGCTTAAAGTTTAGCTTATCTAATCCCAAAACCTAAATTCCCAAATTAAATGTACAGGTATGGTAAACCTCAAAAATGTGTCTGTCTAGAAGCACTTGCAAGTTATATAAATATATATTTATTTAATTCGAACACTTACAGAGATGGTAATATCATAAACTTGCTTAGTTACAGAGGTTTCCCTGACTACGGTATTAATTTCTTTTGGTTTACAAATCAAATATCTCTTACTTTAAAAATGTGTTTAGTTTTTATTATATTTCAGACTTTCCGACGAGTACAATTCCTAAAATAATTTTGTAAACCTTCTAATGCTAAAAACGCGACGTATTTTATAATTGTAGCGCTACCCGTTTTAAACTGCCTATCTACCATTCGCGAATTTCCCGCCAAGAGATTTCAATTCTCGGCATTGTATAGGCGCGCTACCATGGAAACGCGAGACTACCCTCGAACAAAGTTCCCTCCTCCCTGCCCTAACTAAGCAAGACGCGAGAGGAACGCGCCGGCTGCCGACGTGAGAGAGATGCTAGGTTTAAGCAACATAACTCGAGCTTGTTAATATGACTAGACGGCCGAGAGCGTAAAGGCGTCAATCCGTGGAGTGAGAGCTCTGTAGATAGTGCGGGATCGAAACCCGGTCGAGGAGGAAAATAATTTGATAATTAAATAAAATTCTTTCACGTTGCAGAGCCACCTAAGTGTGATACTGAGTACTTTTTAAAAATTTCTGAATTCCGCACGGGAAAAAGAGGGGGAAAATGGGGGGAAAAGGCGCGCCCAGCCGTAAAAAATAGTCGGACTAAACCTTTGCACCATCCGATAGATGGCGCAAAGCAAAAATGGTTAGAATATTGTAGGAATTCGTGGATGAAAGATACGGACCAATATACGCACCAACTCGGACTAATCAACTTAAGTTGATGCCAATTTTAGGTGTTTCTTAATACAATACCATCGGGGAATAAGCTTTAGCGAGAGTTAGAATAATCCCACGATAACAAACCTTTAACCATTAGATAGATCACGTTTTTTGCTATAAATTTGACATTAAAATCTCTGGTTTCGGTTCGGAATTAGATTCAAAAATAGAGTTGGAAAAAACCAAGTAAAAATTGCAAATGGGAACACAACGTTTCAAAGTTAATTCGAATCCTTTTTAAGCTATTTTACTAAAAGATTAAACGTAACAGTGGTGTAAAAAAGCTACTTTCTGATAATATTAACTTTAAAATACATCATTTACCCAAAAAAAGACTCAAATTTCGCGCCTTTAGTAAAGTTTTCAATTTAGCCGTGGTTTTGGAAATAGGATATTGTGCAAAATTTAAAAGAGTTAAAAAGCTGAAATCATAGCGATTTGTGTTTAAAGAACCATATTTCATGTCCTGAAAGTTTCAGGTGTCTAACGTTAGCGCCACGGAAGTTATTCAAAGATTTGTAAAAAGTGTTCCCAATTACCAGTACCAACCCTAGTCACTTTTTGCTTACTATTTTTAAATTAAATAGTCACTTGTTCAACTAAAATTGAGCGTATGAGTGAGTATCAGCGCCAGTTCTATTAGACTCAACGAATTTTTCCGTTGCTGAGTTTAGGATGCGCATTTTAGGCGAATGAGGTCATATTTTCTGTTAACAGGGTTCATACAAGCCTGGAAAAATCAGGGAAAAAATAATTGACAAAAACCTCAGGGAAAACTCAGGGAATTTTAGAATTTTTTGTAAAATTCAGGGAAAACTCAGGGAAATTTGCGTCAAACAGGGGCCGAGTAATTAATACCCTCTATAGGATTAACATTACACTATACTATCTCTACTAGAGATACGGGGATGTCCTCTGATTATGTAATAGTCATTGATTTGCCCCCCCCTCCTTCGTTAACATTTGCTCCATAGGATACTCCATATAGGGGGAAAAACCTGGAAAATTCAGGGAAGTATATGGGGAAAAACCTGGAAATCTCATGGAAATTTGTTTTCCAAAAGTTGAATGAACCCTGTGTTAGTTTCTCAATACATTTTGGGTGTATGGCCTGGTGTATGGCCTGGCGTTAGCCATTTCAATGGAATTGTTTTCATAAACGTACTTATGTCTTTCCCATTGACTGCAAAGGCTTATGTGCTGAGACCCATTGGGGAACTTGCCCTTCATTATAATTATGCAAAATATTAATTAGGTTATCTAATTATGGTTGTATCTTCTCCGGATTTTATGATAGACTTTTGCGACCGTGTTCTATGAATAGAGGGGTTTTCAATCTTCAAAATGAGCCCTTGAAGTATTAATCAAAAATGTCTTGATTAGAATCAAGTCCTAAAAAGTATCGATAAGACTGAGGTTATCACTTGTCTGAAGGATCAGATATTAATTTTTCTTTTTAATTGAAACTTAAAGGCATGCTTAAGAAAAAAACAACGTTCCATTACCGTTTTCCGTTGAAATAACTTATTTTACAGGTAATCAATTTCAAAAATTTACTTATCTCGGGTTTTCGGGCACAATTCCATTCCCCCAAAACATTTTATCATTACATTAATTACTTTTGAGAGAGTACGTGTATGACATTGAGTTTTAAAAGGTTCCCTCATTTGTGCCCGGTATGCTTCGCAGTGGATACGTTTTAAAACAATGGCGGAAAATTAAGTAGGGACAGTTAGATTTTTACTCGTGGTTATGCAAAATGATGTAATGTCTAGTGTACTTCAGTCAACAGTCATACTGTTCATTCTCATAGCTCAGGACATGATTAATGCTGCTCACTATTTCTCTCTCTAGTTTCAAACAATGGTTAGAGACCATTCAGTGCCACAGGTCGCACATGAATATATTTCAACTACAGTTTACATCAATTCTCCGTGGTCGTACTATTAGAGGGTTAAGCACTAATTTGTTCAGAACATGTCTCGAAAGTGTGCTTGTTGTAAGTTTTTAAAGCAGTGTTGCCAATGTGTGGGTAATTTCCCACATCGTGGGAGATTTAGGTTTGGTTTTAGGCTCTGTGGGGAAAAAGTAATATTTTTCCGAAATCAATCAAATGTCGGAATTTTCCTGTTCAAGGGTTAATAGTGCAAAATTTTCAAAAATGCACTAATTTTAACTGCACAGTTAAAATTAGTGCATTTTCGAAAATTTTATCCGGTTTAATAATTTCAAGCGACATTTTGAAATAAATTCGGTGATTTTAAGTTTGGCACTGAAAAAAAAGAAAGCATATTTTGAGAATTTTAAAGCTTTATAGCATTTGTACATATTGTCAAAGCCATGCGGAGTGATATTCCATATTAAACTTAGTATGATAAAATAGTCCAGATAAATATGACTGTAAAAAAGGGGGTGTGGGAAATGCGGCAAATTTTTAAAATGGAAGTGGGAACATCCACTTTCTAACATTAGCAACACTGATTTGAAGGTTTTGGTCATGGCTAAACAGACCGCTCATTCAGTTTTTTATTGTTTTAAAGCTTATTTTGACACGTTATCTCTCAAAAGTAATTAATGTAATGATAAAATGTTTTGGGGGAATGGAATTGTGCCCGAAAACCCGAGATAAGTAAATTTTTGAAATTGATTACCTGTAAAATAAGTTATTTCAACGGAAAACGGTAATGGAACGTTGTTTTTTTCTTAAGCATGCCTTTAAGTTTCAATTAAAAAGAAAAATTAATATCTGATCCTTCAGACAAGTGATAACCTCAGTCTTATCGATACTTTTTAGGACTTGATTCTAATCAAGACATTTTTGATTAATATCTGCTCCTTCAGTCTTCATTTTAATTAAGATTGTTAAGAAACTGTTTTACATTTTCAAAATCTACACTAAGCAGAAACATATAAAAAGGGGACCGTAACTTTAGCTCAATCAGTCATTTATTTATAATGATACTCCAAAAAATAAAAACGTAACTCATTGAAAGTTTGTATTCTTATTGTAATTAACATAATACAATTTTTTACAACCCTTTATTGAAACGCGAGGCGCTCCCCTAAAAATTCCACAAATAGGACCAAATTGACAGTTTTACACAATTTTTTAAAACGCTGATTTATGTCTGTTTAACCTTTAGCTCAAACTTTTCATAAGCCCAATATGAAATTCGGATATCCTTAAAACTTCTCAAAGACGATCCGAGATTATCAATTTCGAACTTTTTTTGTAGCATTAACTAACGTCTGTTTGATATTAAGCTTATAAACCTTAAACACAAAATAGTCAGGGCAATGCCGACTCAGTTTATAAGGGCTACCCTAAAAGTCCACAAAGGTGATCCAAGATTGTTAATAAATACGCCTAAAAAGTGCCCTCTTCAAAATATGTAGCCGGGGAAAAGAGAGCGTGATCGAGTGGGCTATGCTAGTGGGTATTTTGGTAGTAAGTAACGGGGGTTGGGACTCCAGGCATAGCCCGCTCCATCACGCACTCGACAACGCAAAGCAACTCGCGCCAGCGTGGGAAATAAGGCGGTAACACAGGGCAAATGACGAGTTTAAAAATTGCCTGGTACAGTTCAAAAATTAAATCGGAGGGGGGTCAGTGGTCCACGAGACTACTAAAAAATTCAAGGGTAACCAGAGTCCACACATTAAAATTCTAATATTTTAATTATCCACTTCCTTAGCTTAGCAGACGACGTGCTCTGGCCAATTAGCCTATTCACTTTAAGGGCCGCGCATGAGAAGTTGCAATGTTTGGGGGCATGAGTTATAGCGCTTCTATGGAGTTAAACGTGTAAACTAAACTACGATGGACGTATGGGAGACCTTTTGAAATTCAATATTAAAATAAAATGCCTAGTATTTAAAACTGAGATAGTACAATTAAAACCATGTTAAGAAATAAAGTGTTTAAGTTCTAATGGAAACGGTGCATTGATACTAGTAGGTTAAACTCACTAAGCCTCGGCGACGGTATGGGATCATCGGCGATGACCGCCGATGCCGTGCCGAAAGTGCTGCGTATAACACGCTCGTAAGCCTTGGCGCCCAATTTAGTGAGTAGAATTTCATTAAATTCCCTAATTTTACGTCTATCAATTGAATTCGATAAAATTTCACCTCGGAAGTTCAATTAATACTTTTACAACAAGTAATAAAACACTGTTTTATAAAAATAAACTCGAATGCGTAGCAAATAAGGCAAAAGGAATGGTTAAAAGTACTGCACTGCACCCAAACATTCTTTCTACGCATGCTCACCTCTCGAAATTTCCCCCCCTGTTCACCCCCGCTCTACCGGTGAAAAGGTCTATTGTCACGGACTAGTTTATTTATTCCAAGTCAGGAGGGCTCTGGCCTAATGTCCAGTTTAAAAAAATCCTTATTTCCCACCCTGACTCGCGCTATAGCGCAAGCAGCTTGCGACATGGATATATGTTCTGAACTCAATGCTTGCGACGTGTTGCGCGTGATCGAGTAGGCTATGGTCCGGTCAAAAGAAATCTTCAGTTCAGCGTTGCAAATAAGGCGGTGGCACAGGGAAAATGACCAGTTTAAAAATTAAATCGAAGGGTGAGCAGTGGTCCACAGGACCACTAAGGAAATTCTAGGGTAACCAGGGTCCAGACATTATCTCAACTATTTTAATTACCCACTTCTTTAGTTTAGCAGACGCCGCGCCCTGGTCAATGGTCATGGACCAGTTCATTTATTCCTGGGCAGGGGGTCGCTGGCCCAATGTCTAGTTTTAAAAAAATCCCTATTTCCCACCCTGATTCAGTTGGGAGTCCTGGAGCTCCTAAAGTCCAGAGATGCATATGACAAGGATTCATTTCTCATAAGCGAGAATGGCCAACTCTGTTGTGTAAAGAGACAGCCTGGCAGCCTGGTATTTTTTTACTTCTAAGTCAGCTGGGTTTTCACCTTTAAAAGTTAATACAGCCCTTTGAATTTAAATAATTAGAAATGAGAAATGTTATTAAATGAATAAATCTATACGGTTGCAGTTGTGTCGAAATGAGAGCAATTAAATATGTGTCTTTCATATTTAGCTCTGATAATTTCAGAAAATTAATAAAAAGTAGTGTTATGTATTTAACCAGAATTTATTTTATTGAAATTTATTAATAATTATTTAATTAAAAAAAATTGTAATACTATTTTATGTTTTAAATTTTACAAATAAAATTCAAAACAGTAAACATAGGGCAAAGGTTATATTGTAATATAATTAGCCCGTGGGATTGATTTTAGCTATATCGCAATTAGAGCTCGACATTTTCTATCCATTATCCACAAATTAGTAATTAATTTGAATGAAAATAGGTGGATATCTTTTATTAATCGGGAAATAATGCACACACTTTACATTTAAATTTTAGAAGTTAATTTATTATTTACTTTGTGTATATAATATTCAGCATTAATTTCACTAAGGAAATAAACTAATTACCTACGAGGAATTAACTAGTATATATGTTTAAAATTATAATTTAATCGTTTCAAAACTAATATGGTTTTGAACCGGTCTTTGTAATTTAGTTATTAAAATTTTTGATTGTCGATTGGTCAATATTGAAAATTAACCAATGGTGGAACTAATTTTTTTTAAACTCAATGAAACTGAAATATGAATGAATAATCTACTGAAAGAGGTATCAACCTATTATTTTTTTTCAAAAGAAGGCAAACAAGGATTAGATGGCTTGCTGCTTCAAACAAGATTTTTAACCATGAAGGGAATATTTTGTTAATTTTAGTCAAATTTAGATATTCGGTAATCGAGTTGATATGAATAAAGCCCTTTTTGCTCATGTCTATTTTAAACTTTAATCACAGATTTCGCTTACCATTTCACAAGCATAATAAACACTACTGAAGGGCGCAAATCTATCTGCGATCGGTAATGGTGACCAATATAGCAATTTGCCCAATTAATCAGTTAGAACTTCATTTGCACATTTCTATTCGTTAATTTGAAATGTTGCGAGAAATTTGAATGGAATATAAGTAGATATCTCTTTCAGAAGATAATTTTTGATGTTGATATTTAAGATTCATTGAGTTAAAAAAATTGGTATTGGTATTTCAAGTAAGCTTAGATATCAACATCGGTGAATTTACGATATGGGCTTATGATGTTAGTCTGTTTATAAGATTAAGTCGTTACTTTAAGTGTCACTAGACAGTATCTACCTCCAAAATCGAGAGTTAGTAACTTTATAACCATCTCCTAGTCAGAGGATATCCGAGGGTCAATTTCTTATATCATTGACTGACAAGGCTCACTATAGCTTGGTCAACTTTTGGCAAGGCCTAATACCGTTTTTGCATGACTGTCGCCGTCAAATTCCTTTTAAAGCATAGATCATTAGATCATATAGTATCCACCCTTGATTTTCATTACGCAACACACGTTGGATTCGTAAACCTCGACGTGCACCACGATTAGAAGCATTAAAATGCAAAAACAACACACTGACCGCATACATTTTTGGTAAATAACAGAGTCACTACAGCTGTTTTCGGGGGAATCGGGGCTGAACGAGCGACCGAGAGGGCGTAGAAGAAAAAGCCTCCGGCGGCCGGTCTCTTAAAGGGGGTAGTTTCGAGGGAACGAAATTCAAATGCAAGGCGCGTCCCTTCAACAAAAAACATTGAATTCGTTAATACGGACGTTTTAGGCAATTATAATATTGAAATTTTATACAATTAAGTAATATTTAAGAAAACTAAGCACTACTTTCAAAGTCTAAACTTTAAAAACACGACGATACGAGAAGGCGAAGTAACAACAAGAGGTAAACATTTTTATAAATGGCAAAAATTAAAGGTAAGCCAAGGCTTAGCGCAATTTCACCGCCTTAAAGAAAGTGCCAAGTTTAGAAATAGATTGTGGGACAATAAAAAGGTGGAAAACTATGAAATTAGGCTTATATTAAAGCTTGAAACCTACTTTATATTATATTTAAAATCCATCCATGAGCAAATCCTCAAAAAATATGAAAATGGCAACGAAAAAGGACCCACTCTCAAATTTTTTTCCCCTTAAAAAAATGGCGGCCACAAACGGGGTAATTTGTCACGGCGGCAATATTAAAGCAGTCTTATCTCACTATCGATAGGCCATTTCAACCAAAAGGCATTAAGAAAAAACAATCGGATTATTATGACGCAACTATACGTAAAAAAAGGCCAATATTGGTCGCGCTGATATTTACCAATGAAACAGCGTATCCATGCTAAAATATCGCAGATTGGGGTAGTTTTTAAAATTTAAAATTAAACATACTTAAAATTAATTTTTCTCAAAAACCTTAAAAATGGTCCTAGAAAAAGGTTTAAATTTTGATATAAAACCGTTCCCAAACGTAACAAACGAATATTTCATTTCAAAAGGGTGGCCACAAAATGGCTAAATTTGAAAAAAACTCCATGTTATTTCTATGGGAAAATTTAACTTTTTCACCAAAAGGGCTGATTAATTTTATGGAAATGAAAACCACCCTTAGCAACTTTATTTTTTATACAATAAACTAATGGGTGGATCTTCTTGAAATTTTAACCACATATTGAGGGCCCGAATTGTAGTTCTGTGGAATTTTTTCAAAGCAGTTAATACGATACAAAAAAAGTTATAACCAATCAAAAAACCATCCTTATACATTAAAGTCGGTATGAGGTCTTATCTAAGAGAGCTATCGCTCTCCTAGAATTAATTTTAAGCTCTCAAACATAAGTTACGAAGATTCTAAGAGAAAAGTGTTCCAAATTAGAGCTGTTCCAAGTTAGGGCTACTTACACGGTATATAAGCATTTTCTTTCGGCGCCTTTTCTTCCGCTGCAACATGAGTATAGAGTGCTGTCAGAAGCGCCGGTTTGACGTCACCCATGCTGTTTTCCCATAAAGAAAAAACGGTAACTGTCATGGCCGCCCATTGCTAAAGGCAGACTCGTGACGTTTAACCTTGGATCTGACGTCACAACTGACAGCACTCTATTGAGATTGCTCAAAATTTGCGGGAATGTTATCTGATTGCAGGCGAATTATCTACATCGAGAAAGGTGACGTTTTTGGTCAATGGAACGCCCCTTGGAATTACACGTGGGACGAAGTCAAAGAGACTCCCGTCATCACCGAAAAGGGAATCAAAATATTGTTAAAGGTAATGTCAACATTTATTCATTTATGGGCCAAAATTCATCAAAGTTAGCAGCATGGATAAAGAATGCGCATTGCGTGAGGTTGAAATTTGTTTTCACGCTATAGGATCGGCAACTCCCTATCTTGAACGACAGCTTATTCTGCATATACTCTGTTGCAACATCAGTTGTCAGCACGCGCAAGACTAAGTCTCTATGCAACTTAGCCTAGTGCGTGCTGACAAGTGGCAAAAATTTGAGCTCTTCAGCAAACTCTGTAACAACATCGGTTGTTAGTGGGCGCCAAGCTAGGTCTATGCAACGTAGCTTTTGTACGTGCTGTCAAGAAACCAAAAACTTCAGGATCTAAAATATCCGCGAGTTTTTTAGCTCGACTGCATGCACGGAACTCTAGGCCGTAGTTCCAAATACGTGTGAAATTGTCTACAGTCTACTACACGTATTTGAAACTAAGGCCTAGAGGTCCGTGCATGCACTCGAGCTAAAAACTCGCGGATATTCTGAATCCTGAGGATCCTGAAGTTTTTCGTCTCTTGTCAGCACGTGCAAAGCTCGGTTACATCTAGGTTTGCGCGTGCTGACAACCGATGTTGTAACAGAGTATGCTGAAGATGCTCAAGTTTTTGCCACTTGTCAGCACGCACAAGGCTAAGTTGCATAGAGACCTAGCTTTGCGCGTGCTGACAACCGATGTTGTAACAGAGTATATAGAGAATAAGCTGTCGTTCGAAATAGGGAGTTGCCTATCCTGTAGAGTGAAAACAAATCTCAACCTCACGCGCATTCTTTATCCTTGGTTAGCAGAGTAATAACCAACCCCTGAATATGAAAGGTAAGCAAATCCGGGCCTTTGCAGTATCGCCACGTTACCCCACGCGATGTCACCGTTAGAATTGGTGGCAAGGCCTAGGAAACCTAAACGGTTTTTCCGCGTCTTTCTTGTTAAGCTATTAGCTAATGACATTAGAATTTTTCAAGAATGTGATTGGATTTATAGTTAAAACAATTCTTGTCCCTAATTAGTGCCAAAAATTTCCGACGCTAATGAAATGCGAGTCCATACAGTTGAGGTCAGGAGAGAAACGAGGGATTAAAAGTAGCCAAGGCTTAAATAAGTAGTCGTAACCACCCAGATAGGCAGGAATGCAAGATGACCGCCATATTAAAAAATCCAATCAATCCCAAACTTAAACCAAAAATTTGAAACTCACTCAAAAATTTCCGCTCGAGCCCTGCCTTCCAGCGTGCTATTTCCCCCTCCTGTGTACTAATAACAAGGGAGGTGGGCAATTTAACTGGTTACGTACGTCTACGCACCGTTTAATCAATTACTTAGCCATGTAGATGTTCCAAGCCCGACGTATTTTACCGGACTTTGAACGCTGAGCGAAAAATATTGAGTAAGTTTCAAATTCTTGGCTTGAGTTTGGGATGACGTTATATGGCGGCCATCTTGGATATTTGATGACGTTATATGGCGGCCATCTTGGATTTTTGATGACGTATGGCGGCCATCTTGGATTTTAGATGACGTTGTATGGCGGCCATCTTGGATTTTTGATGACGTTATATGGCGGCCATCTTGGATTTTTGATGACGTTATATGGCGGACATCTTGGATTTTTGATGACGTTATATGGCGGCCATCTTGGATTTTTGATGACGTTGTATGGCGGCCATCTTGGATTTTTGATGACGTTGTATGGCGGCCATCTTGGATTTTTGATGACGTTGTATGGCGACCATCTTGAATTTTTGATGACGTTGTATGGCGTCCATCTTGAATTTTTGATGATTTTATATGGCGGCTATCTTGAATTCCTGCATATCTGGGTGGTTACAACTACTTAAATAAAGTGGAGTAGCACACTCGAATGTATTTGGGGTGACTACTTGACAAAATTGGACCAAAGGGGGGCGCTAGAGTTGCGCTGTTTAAACATCAGTTCCTATTCCCATTCATACCCAGGAGTTAATAATTTGAGGTTTAACTGACACATGAACTCATGGATTTAATTGATTTTACGCGTAATTTTTGCTAAATGTAATTAGGGTTGGTACTGGTAATTGGGAACGATTCTAAATGTGAACACTTTTTCTTTAAAATTTTGTAACTAATTTTTGAGCGGCTCAAACTCCTTTTAAAAGGGCTCAATTTGTAGATTGAATATCGAGGATTACGATAAAAATGGTTAGAATATTGTAGGAATACGTGGATGAAAGATACGGACCAATATACGCACCAACTCGGACTGATCAACTTAAGTTGATGCCAATTTTAGGTGTTTCTTAATACAAGGCCATCGGGGAATAAGCTTTAGCAAGAGTTACAATAATCCCACGATAACAAACCTTTAACCATTAGATAGATCACGTTTTTTGCTATAAATTTGACATTAAAATCTCTGGTTTCGGTTCGGAATTAGATTCAAAAATAGAGTTGGAAAAACCAAGTAAAAATTGCAAATGTGAACACGACGTTACGAGGTTAATTAGAATCATTTTTAAGCTATTTTACTTAAATATAAAACGTAACAGTGGTGTAAACAAGCTACTTTCGGATAATATTAACTTCAAAATACATCATTGTCCCAAAAAAAGACTCAAATTTCGCGCCTTTAGTAAAGTTATCAATTTAGCCGTAAGAGGGCCATAGCTACCACTACGTATTGGGCGGGAAAACGGCAAACCGAGTCAGCTGTTATGCTAGAGGCGAATAAAATGTGACTTCTCAACAAATTAGTGAGCATTTTGACTCAGGTATTGTTTTTATCTATATTATCCTATTATCACTTATGAAATCTGCGTAAACTTTAATCCGGGTGCATGAATTTAGGCCCTACGTAATGGTAGCTTTTTAACTAGGGCCTTTTTAATTCCTCCCATTCGATTAGCATTAGTGTTCCCATTTGGGTCCCGCGTTCACTATTTAGGGTCAGGGTGTTTACATTTACCAGCGACTGTTCACATTTGGGTTCCTCTAAGGGGTTTTGGAAATAGGATATTGTGCAAAATTTAAAAGAGTTAAAAAGCTGAAATCATAGCGAATTGTGTCTAAAGAATCAAATTTCATGTCCTGAAAGTTTCAGGTGTCTAACGTTAGCGCAACCGAAGTTATTCAAAGATTTGTAAAAAGTGTTCCCAATTACCAGTACCAACCCTATTATAGTTATTAAACGACGTCTTAGACCCGGAAAATCTGTTTAATAGTTCTAAAAGTTTTATCGAATCGAGATTGGCTAGAGTTGAACATAGAAGAGAATCCGTTAGCTACGGAAATATTTTCACTTTCCAAGACTGAATTCTATTACAAGCAGGCTCATAATACACGACATTTAAATGATGTTACGGTTGGATGATTTTTGAACAAAGTTAGTTAATTATCCTCCTAATGGACTAAGTTTATGAATATTAAAGGTCGGTTTTAACTTAATGCTTTCAAGCCTTCGTTAAAATTTAATGTTTGGACTTTGGCAAGAAAATTCGATATCATAAACCAAAACTAACTTGACTCGTGTAAAACTAAAGTCTATTTTTAACTTAAAATTTAGCTCGAAATGTGAAATGACTCGTTTTTAAAATCCAAGATGACATTTTACATTAAAATAAAACAAATTTTATTGACCATTTGTAATAAATTTCGATTATATCTGCGTAGTTTTATGTTACAGCCGGTTATTTGTATTTTGTCGTGAAAGTCAAAGCGTTCACGAAGACGACGGTCAAACTAATCAATCAACAAATGTTTGAAACGAAAGAAAGATATAATATAGTTTGGATGTTAACGAAGCCGAAAATTGGTTTGTATTTACAGTATACCCTTTCAACTTTTAAAGAAAACTCAATATCCGTAGCTTACTTTTGTAGTGCGAAATGAAGTGTATTAGTAATTCGAGAATTAGAGCTGGGAATTAAATCAAGTATCAATTTGTATTTGAATAGGTAATTGATCGTTTCCACGATTAACTACAACAGCACTTTATGCATAAACCCTTTTTAATTAATGTAAGAACAATAGTTAGTGTCACAATCGAGTGCAAATTGTTAATTTAAATTTTAATGACAACATACGCCATAATTGCATATTAGGTAAATATGTTTTTAGAAAGTCATCTGTTGGCACTCCTAAAGTTCCAATAAGGAATTTATTAATTTTTTATATGTTTAATTTGTAATGAATTTTATAAGCTTACTTTATTAACACCATTAAAAATAGTAGTTTAACATCCCTTTAAAAATATACCTTTGAAATAAAATTGTCACTGAAATATTCGATCTTGGGTTATAATATACTGAAATTTTAGCTAGAAAAATACACATAAAAAGAAAAATCTGTATAAACCTCTGACTAACCAAAAATACCCAAAACTACTGTAGAGGAAGAGGAGCAAATTCTCCTAAATATTATAGGAAAATCCCGAGCCTCTTTGATATTGGTAACCGAATTTACGTTCTCACGAAGCTCTCCATAGAGAGTAAATAATAAGAAAAAGAGTTTATAAATTTTTGAAGTTTAAGAATTTTTTCAATAATAAACTGTCTAACTCATCCTGATCTCATCTAATTATAAAATCCTCCTCTCGACTCGGACAGGTATTATTTTGATTTCTCAACTTGTATATTTAGTATCCTGGATGATATTTACATCCTATAGACCGGCCAGGGACAGATTTAATTTTAGAAGTAGGAATGGAGAACGGTTTATGTTTACTTCAGTCCGACTCATAGCCCAGAATAGAGCCCCTCCCTTCAACACGCAAAGGAAAGTTTAAATTATCTTAATGGCTCACTTAAGCTACGTTTTGATGAAGTTGCTGATGGGGACGGCGAAAAATACGTAACTCCTTTTTACCTCTGTTGCTATGACCCGCCTCTTCTTTGTCTTTCATACCCCTCCGTCCCGTGGAAGGGGGTCCGGGACTTTGACGCGCGCCCAGAATACTCTATTTTCCATTCCTACTTCTAAAAATAAATCTATCCCTGGATCTGCTTTAGGGTTAATTATGCTCTCTGTCATCATTTACAATGGTATTCCAAAATGTACTGATTGGAAACAAAGGGTTACTTTGCTGCTAGTGGAATTTAAGTATTTAACTAACTTTTTGTCGGAGAAGTATTTTGCTTTAAATACGCTCTTAACATTGACAACTAGCCTTTTGACAAAAATATCAAGAGAATCAGGAAATACACGGAAAAGTCGGCGAGTAATTTGTTTCTGATATATATATATGTATATATATATATTCTTTTTGAGGCAACCCTGAGCAGGATGACCTTATGCATATATTTCTGTACGTTTCCATGACGGTGTCTTGATGCTCGTGAATGAGTTGCTTCCGGTGATAGGCTAAGATTAATATGATGGTCTAAATCGGGCGGATTAAGGCCGAGGGAGGGAGATTATGATATTTCACGTCTGGAGCTTAGCTTAAAAATCGATGACGCATTAACTCGCTTCAGATACTAGGGTTGGCAAAGCTCTGCTCTGACCACGCCAACGAGATTTCCAGAGAAATTAAACCAGTTATTAGGTATTATAACAGCTGGTTAAAAATGTTGTATAGGCTGGGTGTTGTTACGCCAGTTGTTTTTACAATCATGGGTATGGCTAACGAAAGATAAAATGTTTCTACTATTAGGTTGGGTTCAGGTTCGGTTAGATTAAGTTGGGTTGAGGATTAGTTAGTCTTAGGTTATACTCGGGCAAAAGATGTGTTATAACTTCTACATCAAACTCTTGGAAACAGTCAACCATATCAGTTACAAAACCTTGTCTTGAGCAGGAAACTGGAGACGGGATCGTGAATCCTCCTAAGTTTGGGAAGATTCATATCAGTCAAGTGCGATAGAATATTATAAAGCTCGTCTCCCTTTTTGTACCCTTTATAAATTAGCTTTAAAACACAGTATGGGATAACAATGCCAACAATTCATCAAGGTACGCGTGTTAATCACCGCGCTACTTCTCTCACAGAGTGTTATCAATGCGTTTTAACAACTAATAACAAGTTGTTGAAACCAAAATATTACCTCTCCGTGTCAAGAGGAGGACTACTACCACAAACTTATTAACCTTGATGTAGAATTATTTCCCTTTGAAAAGGCCCAATTGTCAACTGTTAACCCTATATTCTCATAGCCAGGAGCAGATGACAAAGGAGTCTCCGACGCTAGCTTCCACAATGTAGAGGGCAATGGGATCCGTGATTATTAACAAAAATCTATACGCCAGTGCCACCTCTCGTAGGAAATTTGAGCTTTATTTTCCAACCAATAGCGTGGCTGCAAAGCCTCGAAAGGAGATCTGGGAAATCACGTCTGGAGCCTCTCTTTAAAAATACGTATCGGCTGCTTATAATTAGCCTAGGCTTTAACGAGTATTAGAGTTAAACAAGTTGGGAAACCAAAATAAACCTCTCCGAGTCGAGACGCAATTAAGAGGTTATTCTTAAATAAATATAATAGATAATAATTATTTTAATAGTCATTAATTTACCTTAATTCTAGTTAAATCGATTTAACGAACTTTATTCCTCAAATCTTTTTAAACAAAGCTATTGTTTACGTTTGAATTCAAGCGTATGCCTCTATCTTTAACAATTTTTGGGAAATTTAGGGTACATAAAGCGATTAATTCACAATAAATGATATGAAAACCCGCAATTGCGTTAACCTTTGGTGGAAGCCTTGCCACTGAGAGGCTAGACGATTCTCGTAACCCTAGCCTAACGCCGCGTACTTCATAATCATAATCCTAACGATGGGAGTAGGAGCCAAAAATTGCTATCTGCGAACACGTTTGCTCCAATTTGCCAACTGCGAACGCGGTGAGACACACACTAACACGTTCAGTGTAATACCCTCTCCGTGGCGTCGTCATCACTCGGAAAGGTAAAATTTAAGTACGAGTAGTTACCCGGGACTTCGCGCGCGTATAATCGAAATATGTTATATTAATATATGTATTATAGACATTATAGTTAAAATATATAATCAGCAATACATAGTTTTATTTAACTTGCAATTTTCTGTGCCTTTCTGCTTGAATTAAAGGGCAGGTGTAGAAACCGCCTATTATATTTGAACTTAGGACGAGCGAAGTAACACTGAGGTAGCTATCAACCTATTCGTGACGAACCCGAATATTAACAAGTCCTCTAATATGCCTCGTGTGAAAGAGTTGACCAAAGACTTGATTTACAAATACGAAGATTTTTGCATTAAAATCTTGCTTTATCAAGATAAAATAGAACATGGGTCAATATTGCATTGTTTTTTGGGGGCCAATCAATGTTTGGGAGTCCGTATCTACGTAAATGAATGTTGTTGTCACTTTCCAATCAGTTTAATCCAAAGAATACACCCTCAATTTCATGGCAGACTTTTA